>JBBMOE010000047.1:1770631-1960483 GCA_037975065.1 Chaetodon trifasciatus | reverse complement strand
GAGAGAGAGAGAGAGAGAGACAGACAGACAGACAGACAGACAGACAGAGAGAGAGAGAGAGAGAGAGGGAGAGAGAGAGAGAGGGAGAGAGAGAGGGAGGGAGATAATGAGACGGGGGGAGACAGAGAGAGAGAGAGAGAGAGAGAATGAGACGGGGGGAGACAGAGAGAGAGAGAGACAGAGAGAGAGAGAGAGAGACAGAGAGACACAGAGAGAGAGAGAGAGACACAGACAGAGAGAGAGAGAGAGAGAGAGAGAGAGAGAATGAGACGGGGGGAGACAGAGAGAGAGAGACAGAGACAGAGACAGAGAGAGAGAGAGAGAGAAAGACAGAGAGACAGAGAGACAGACAGAGGTCAAGCCACTTCCACAGTGGACTACACTCTCTGTCTCTCTCTGCTAGGGGCTAAGGTCAGAGGTCAGAGGTCAGAGCTATGATTGACAGGATGCCACGACCAGGAAATTGAACAACAAAACCCCGATAATGACACACATAATAACCATCAGGCATATTGTGTCAGACTGGCGCACACACAGTCCATACAGTACAGCTGGACAGCTGAGTCCGTCTCAGGGTCCGCTGTCCATTCAGCAGCTTTCTATATGAAAACTGTCAGAACAAATAATTCAAAGTCCTCCGTCTGTCCTCAAGGACGTTATTAAAAAGACTGTTTGACCATCGTAGGACACTAAAATTCTCCAGCGACAAGACGATGATGAGGAAGAGGAAGGAAAGAGAAGAAAATCTGATCAAATTTGTCCTAAAATTAGTTTTTATAAATTCTATACAACTTCATGACTGCTAGCAGATTCAGCCCGTTCAGACAGTGAGGCAGACGGAGACAGACTGAGAGACATTAGAGACACCTCTGAAGTCAGAGGTTGACTCAGTGTGTGTGTGTGTGTGTGTGTGTGTGTGTGTGTGTGTGTGTGTGTGTGTTCTCACCTTGCAGAGGAGGTGATGAGTGAGGAGTCTTTGTATGCGATCAGGTAGCTCTGGTTCTCTGGGTTGTGGACTGTCACCTGCAGGACAAACAAATCAAATCAGTCCGTCCTCTTTGAAGGACTGCGTCTCCAGCGTGTGAACTCTGGTTATCCTGTTGCTCGCTGCAGAAGCTTTGGGTCCAGAGTTAAAGGAGTTTGGGTCGTTTGCGGCAGCGGATCCTCGTGGGGCCAAAAAGCTGAACCTGACCTGAAGCAAACTAAACCGAAATGTGAGCTGAACCTGTTTGACGATGAAAAGACAGACCTGTCCTCAAACAGTCGACGTCAGCTCAACTGTGATTCCCTATTTGTGTGCAAACGTTTGGCTTCTGAGTCATAACCTCTCTGTGTGTCACACTTACGCTCTCCAACACCCGTAAACACCTCTCAGCTCCCCACAGAGACGACACCAGCTTCTCCTCATCATCCTCCTGGTTTAAGTTATCGACACACTCCTTCACTGCGGAGAGATGGAAACACTCAGAAAACAAACACACAAACAACAGCTGTTTGTTATTTTGAGTCAGTGCACATTCATCATATCTTAACCTTTATCTACTATGTGGTCCAGTCCTCCCAGTAGCCGCAGCTCCTCTTTGAACCAGTCTCCTGCTCGCTTTGAAGTCAGAGACAGTAATGTCTCCATGGCTAAATGACCCGTCTACAGGGAGAGAGGAGGGACAAAAGGAGTCAGCCTACATCAAATCTGCCTTGCATGCACCACAGACTGCTTCCTGTCGCTGCACAGGTTGGATCTGATGTTTCCTCTCGTGGATTTCGTGTAAAATGGCGGCTGTTGATTGTAAGAGACTGACAGCAAAACCTGATATTTAGACATTTAGATCACAAAAGATCTTCAGCTCCAGTAGAGCAGCTCGAAATATCCTGACACATGTGGGCGGCTGTGACTCATCCTGACTGAAGAGCTGCTAAAAGAATATCATTAGTCAGAGGTTTCAGTGGAGAGGTGCAATCATCTAAATGCTGTTTCAAGGCTTTTCCACCCCGATGCTTCTGCAGGAAACACAGCGCATGAAATTAAAATGATCCTGAGTGATGAATGTTCACACACACCTGAAAGGCAGCAGTGTTAGCTTTCAACAAATACCGTGATGTTCTGCAGGTCCAGGTGCTTGTTGTGCACGGTGTCGCACAGCTTCCTGATCTTCTCCTTCATCTTGGCGATTTCTCTGGCGCTGAACTGAACGGTGAGGTCTGTCCCGGCCCCGCCCCCCTGGTCCTCGTCCTGGTCCTGGTCCAGCTCCAGCAGCCGAATCATCAGGTCCAAACATGACCGGTCGAGGTCCATGTTCAACCGGTCTCTGCTGAGGATGTACATGAGAGACGCCGTGCACAGAGCCAGGTTCTGCCGGGACCACAGGAGAAATTCATCACAGTAAAGTTCAAAAAAAGAATCCAAATAATCAAAGCAAGTTCTGTTCTGTTTGTCAATACTAATACTATTGACTCAATGCAACAGTTTGACAGGGTCCATCCCTCTGCGAGCTTAAAGAACAGACAACAACTGTTGGCTAAAGTTGGACGAAGTGAATGACAGCAGCCATGTTTGATTTCAAAGGTGTGTTTGCTTCGTCTGCGCTGACTGATCCTTACCGGGTGTTGTGGGGCATCATTGAGTGTTTTGAAGACCTGAGCCACCTTCCCTCTGGCCCTGAGGTGCATCCTGAAGCTGGGCATGGCACAGCGCGTAGCCAGGCTGATCACACTGGAGACAACACACACACACACTGCATCAGCCATCAGGACTATGACCATCCAGAAGTGGACCGCAGCGGCAGAGGATGGCAGGGGTCGCTCCGCCCCCTCTGGAGGAGGCGTCAGCAGGCTCTTACCTAAGGCAGCGTGTGTTGAGAGGTTGTCCACTTTTCAGACCAGTAGCCAGATACTCAAAGTCATCCGTGAACTCCTGGTTCTCTCCAAACTCGACCACGTCGTTGAAGTGCTTCACATGTTGGACGACTGTATACAGCTGGAAAACACAGGGACGCGGGTGAGTGAGTAGAACATGTGCAGCATCTTTTTTAAAGTAGGGGTCTGCCTTATAGTGTTACTGGTTGTAACTCCAGTTCTCTGAGTAGCCCTCTACATGCATGGTACTGCAGCCAACGTTTTTTGGAATCGGGGCTCCAAGCATGAGGTGGACTCGTACCTCCTTGTGCTCCTTGCGGCATTTGAGTGCGGTGACGGTGTCCTGGTAGAGATCTGTGGGGACGGTGACACACTTGGTGACCTTGGGGGGAGGAGGAGGAGCCTTAAAGACGCTGTCGTCCTTCTGAGCATCAGAGGGCTCCTTACTGGACCCTCCTGCTGAGACTGGTGCCTGGAAAGAAGGAGGAGGGTTTATCACAAAAACATAAGATGAACTTATTTATGATGTAAATAAATATATGATATAAAAGTATTTTAAAGTGTGTGTGTGTGCGTGTGTGTGTGTGTGTGTGTGTGTGTGTGTGTGTGTGTGTGTGTGTGTGTGTGTGTGTGCGAGCTGTTACAGGAGAGGTCTGTGATCGTGAGAAGAAAGGTGGAGGAGGCTCCTCTTCACTCTCCAGCGTCCAGTGTCGGGCGTTGTACACAGCTTTGGTGGGAGACTGTCACATGAATGAACGAACACGAACGAACGAACGAACGAACACACACACACACACACACACACACACACACACACACACACACACACACACACACACACACACACACACACACACAGAGGGAGGTCATTAAGAGTTTAACATGAGAAATCAAGAGTTGAATAAAACCTGAGAATGAAAAGTTACACCGCAGGAATTCCTTTTTTTACATCTACCAATACCTTCATTGTGTATATTCAGGACTAGTGTGCAGCCAGCGTCCTTCAGTCCTCCGTGCACTGAAGTCTAGTCACTATCACTCAGTGTGTTGGCTTTGAAAAGCGTAACATGTGACCACATGACAGGAAGGACTCAGCCTTGAGGTGCTGCACAGGTTCTACCAGGTGAGCGACGGGGGCACCCCATAATGTCACAGTACTTTCAGTAGTTTCTCTTGAACTTGACAGGAACGATAACAGCACAACAGATGAACGAAAAACAGAAATGGGTTTGTAGATAAAAACGGACATGGAGAGGAAAACAGAAGACTGAAGGAGGGAAAGAAAGAAGTGAAAGAAGAAGAAAACTGGACGAACATCAAACTGATGAGATTCAGCCAGCACTGATCAAACAGCAGGACACACACACACACACACACACACACACACACACACACACACACACACACACACACACACACACACACACACACACTCCTCCTTGGCTCGTCTCCTGTCCTCTATATATTTTTGCCAAACCTGTGGTTGGTGGTTGCCGGGGCATTCATAATGAAAAACAAAAGAAGGACGGGCAGGACGAAAGAAAGAAAGGACAGAGAGGAGAGGATTGGCTGTCCAGTACTGGGGGGCGGGGGCGGGGGGGATTTTGCACCACAGGGTTAATAAGTAGAGACAAAAGAGGAGTTTGGGAATGAGCTTTGCAGCCCTGGAACATCAACACACCGAATTAAAGCCTCCTACCGTAATCTGAATGACACAGACGGACACCTACCCCAGCTGCCCCGCCCACCTGCTGCTAAGCAGCATGGGAGAGATCAGAGCGAAGGTGTGTGCTATGCCCCCCCCCCAAAAAAAAAAAACAAAAAGAGAAAAAAAGGGCGGACTGTTGCGAGGTGTGCCTTCTCACCCGAGCTGACAGCACAAGCCTGAGAACGGACAGTGAAATGACGTCTGTGGCTTTTTTAAAGTCTGAGAAAATAGACCCCCTGATGATGTCATAGTGGTGTCATCAAGGTATCGTCACCTTTATAACAGAAAACCGGAGGTGTGGTACGGACATCATGCAACCAGGGGAGGAAAACCGACAGACAGTGAACGCATCGCCTGCTAAAACAGAGACAGACGGGCCTGATCGCATCACAGCCGTTACTGGGCAAATCACACTACAGTAAAACTGCCGGGGGGGGGGGGGGGGCAGGCGCATCATTTCCCTGGTTCTGCTGAAACAATTTGACATTAAACCTTCAGTATTTTATCCAGAGACGACTGCTTGTATTTGGACCAAATCCAACATTTGAGAGGTTTTGATCGTTTCCAATAAAGGAAATTAAAGTACCTTAAAGTAAACTACTTGACTGTTTAGGCACAGAAACAAATTAAAAAACGAGTTACACCTAAAACAAATGATGGAAGCATGAATGACAAACAGAAAGTTATCTTTTCCTCTCTCTCCTTGTGTGACGTCAGAGGCACATTAACGGTACATCAGTGAAAAGAGCCACTCTGAGCTCTGGAGAGGGTATTGTTATGGAAGTAATAACTGCTCGTCCTATAAAACTTTCCCCAAATAAAGCCAACACCATCTCCTAAATATGGATGAGTCCGTCTAGTTGCTGTCATTATGGTAACATCTAATATCTCCCGGCGTCCTCGGCTGAATAACCTCCGCCGACACACACAGTTTACTGTAATTGAGGCAGAGCTTTTTCCCAGTTCCTCTGTAGGATGGTCACTTCCAAGGGCTATTGTTTTTATAATGAGCTCAACTCAGCTCTCACTCTCAATTATGTGAACTGAAGATGGAGTGAGAGAGGGAAAGGAAGTATATTAGAACAAGGAGGGAGGCGAGGTAGATAACATTATTTGGGGGGTAAAAGTAAAGACGACGTGGTCAAGAGGAAGTGATGCAGACAGAGAGGACAGCACATTATTCAGCTGAGAGGGAGGAAAGTTATTTTGAGAGTCGGGGCATGAAACTGGAGAACACGAGAGAATGAGACAGTACATTAAGTACATTATTATGCTCCTACGGGCGATGTGTCTGCTAATACTCTAATAGCTGCTCTGCAATGGGCAGATGCAGAGGAAATTAACTTTACATTTGGCACTTGAAAAGTTCCCTGCAGGTGCTGAGAGAGAACTTCACAACAAAGTTAGAGCGTTTCTGCCTCTGCGAAGGCTTCTGACGGAGATGAAGTTCACTTCCAGGAGTGTTCATTTCATGCATACATCAACGTTTCCACAACAGGTATCAAAGTGAAGAAGTTCAGATTATTAGTAGATGTGCATGAGCTGAGTTTCTCATCGGGGGGAGGAGAGGATGGCGGTGGCGTGACAGTTAGGCGAGACTACTGCCAACCAGCAAACCACTGGTTTTGAGCCGCGCTTGTGGCGCCAAAACTGGGTATTTTTAACGAGATGTCGGGACGTTTTCCCAGGCGAGTTTGTGGCGACAAAACAGGATATTCTAAGCCAAAACATGATTGTTTCCTAACCCAAACCAATTGGTTTGTGTGCCTAAACCTAAAACGGGCTGAGGATGCCAACTTTTTCCAGTGCCACAGCAATCCTCAGCCTCATGCTTCCTCACATAAAACTGATTCATATGAGCTCCACACAGTCAGGTATTCAGATTTTTACTTGGTAAAAAATGGCATTTGATCACTTCTCAGCACTGGCAGATAAACCCAGCTGAGGTATCAGGACAGAAGCAGAGAAGAGAAGAACCACTTTTACATTTTGTTTAATTTTGTCTGGTTCACTAAAATCTTTTTTCTGTCTTCCTCTTCTGCAACTCCGGCTGGAGTCTCTTGAATATTAATGCAACAATGACGTCTGAACCTCCAAATACTCTGTGACTTATATTAGGTCGGTTAGAGATTCAGTGTTGCTTTTAGTACTTTCTGGTTTCTAGTCCGGCCTAAACTTCAGAGTTATTTGATTCTATGAAATCCCTCCAACCAAAGAACATTTATTTGCAAACTGATTATTTTCTTTCCTTTGCAATAATCTATTGGAGATGAAAAATCACATGCAAACTGTAAAACACACACCAGAGGCCCTGAGCTGTGTCTAAATGACTACGTTCCAGCTAATCTCGATTCCCCGTCTATGAAACTAATTTAAACTGAGAAATTAGTCGAGATAATTGAAGCTACAATCGTGCATCACTTTTCTGACAAATGCTGCAAACTGAAAAGGACGCATTTAACAAGCAGCTGTGATGAAGAGACCTCGCAGAGCTCGTTTAAACAAACACAGCGAGCTGCAGAAACTGCACTGAGACCTAATTAACAACATTAAAAGTTTTTCACCTGATGTACGACTTTAACTGCAGCAGGATTTACAGCAGAGCACAGCCTCAGGTAGGAACCGCTGCCAACTCACACACAGTAAATATGAGTTACTTCAGCCTTCTGCTGGTCTGGATTGATGACACTGATCGGTGTCTACTATAAAAAGCCGCCGGGCTCTCCTGAAGTCAGCCTCACATCCAGTCAGCTCAGTCTGAGAGCTGGGCAGCGACAGGCATTAGCACACAGATAAATAAAAGAGAAGCAGGGATGTTCAAAGGCGACTCAATCCCTCCTCTCATCCAGCCATGAATAAACCAGAGCTGACTCCTCTGCTCTGCCCACACGCATGCATGCAAACACCAACACACACGCGCACACACACACTGCTGAGTCACACTGGGCGTAGGTGGACAGGCCGGTCCCCACAGGTACACGCAGATCTCTTTTAGAAATGCAATGGGAGAAGTCTAACATGAAAACATCTCACCGAGGTGCTTCACATGCACAAAATGACCCAAATGAGACACCGTACAAAGAGATTATCTCTTTAGAAGTCAGAACTGAAATGCTCGTGCTTCAGTCAGACGCTGCCAAGCTTTTATCAAATTTAACCATAGAAGCTTAATTCCATCAAGTGAACACACTAAATGTTATGAATGTTTGTAAACTGACTGTATTTCATCATTGACTTATATACTCTGCTGTCATTGTAATTATGAGCCTAATGAGACGAGGGCAGGAGGGCAGGCGTCAGCACAGTCTGGTCCATCTTAAAGCTGGAAGACTGCACTTGCGAGGACGGTTTCCCACGCGTGGACGCCGCTCTGTGCGCCCGTGTCACGTGCACGTGTCTGGTTTTTACAAGCTCCATCACTCAGAGCACAGTACTCTGATGCAGGAGGGAAAGGCGATTTGTTGGAGACTACTTTCAGCGGTGGATTAATCTACAGGGTTGTGTCTGACCTTCTTGTGCGCGCTGAAGATCCTCCGGAACGAGTCTGGGTTCTTCTCGACCGGCTTGCCCTGAGGCGGCCTTCTGGGAGCCCCGGCCAACACTCTGAGGCTGTCCTCCGAGAAGTCCAGGACGTCTGCGGACAAAACAGCACCGTCACGCACAGCTTCAGTGAGTGAGGATGAACAGAAATCTTCCACACTGGGATTGTGTGTGCTATGTTTCAGCGATTCTGTCTTTATGAAGATCTGCTGTTTGTTGAGGTTTTCAGTTTGTCTCCCGTGGCCTCGTTTAGACGGCCGGCTGCTCAGGACGACCTCAGATAAGACGTGTTTTGTTATGCAGTTCGGGCATCATGCTCTGTGTGTGTGTGTGTGTGTGTGTGTGTGTGTGTGGGAGGATGGGTTCGTGGCGTATGCTGGCATGAGGGTGAAACCAAAGTACGGTATGCTGTTATGGTGTGGGCACTCCGGGTTTACATGTCAACATCACACAAAGCAAATGGCCTTTAGACTCGGGGCGCTATGCAAAATGTACACAAAAACAGAGTTAAATCACTTGTAAATGACAAAAGCAAATTTTCATTATTTTCAGTATTCCAAAAAAAACTTATTCTTCTTTCAAGCAGCTTGGCAGGCCCACTGGAATAAAAAAGTTACGTTGAACAAATGGACACCGGGGACGCAGCCGTGCACTGAGAATAAAAGGAAATGTAACTCATAAATATTTGATCAGTTTGTGTTGTGAGGAAATAAATGATTCACTTTAAAGTGTCTCTGACTGATGGCAGGAAGTATTTCAAAACTCCATAAAGTCACATTAAACCCCAGCAGCTAATTAGCGTCCGCTAAATCTGACCGAACACACAAACAAACAGCTGACAGGTTTACCTCCTGTTTGTGACGGATCGAGCTTCATCAGAACATTCGTCTTCTTAACGTTAGCTTAAAAGAGCTAACAGTTTTATCAGGGAGTTAGCTTTATCGAGCTCTGGCTTGAAAATGGCTTTGTCGGGGCATTTCTGACTTGAGCGACTGAAGGCGTGCCATTGGCTGGCTTACTGCTCCCCCCGTAGATGTTGGTATAGAACCAACAAATCAATGATAGAATTAATTGCCACCTGTTTTTACCATAAATTTCAGTGATTTTTAGTTGTTTCAGCCATATTTTCAATTGCACTTGTGTCAGAAAGGATCAGCAAATGATCTCATTTTGCTTTGTTTTACAAAGCGTCCCCACTTTTGGACCTGGAGTTGAACTAGCAACCCTGCTGCACATCAAACTGTTTCAGTGTGTGTATGTGTGTGCTAACCTGCTCGTATCCTGCTTTCCTGCCTCTCAGAGTTCTTCTTGTACTCCTTGGCTGCTGGTCTTTCCTGGACCTCCACCTTCTCGAAGGGGTCCGGCGGGTCCTGATCTGGCATTTCTTCCACGGTAACCGCCGGGGTTCGCTTGGCGGCGGCGGCCTTCTTGGCCCTCCTCCTCTCCTTGGAGCTGCCGTCGTCGTCGTCTGCGCCATCGCTGTCACTCATGTCATCAAAGCCGAAGTATTTGATCTTGTAACTGGATCCGCTGTCTGTGTTGTCTGTGCTGTTGTCCTCCTGATGGGCGTCTGCGTCTTCGAAACCGAACAGGTCCAGCTTGGTGTCCTTCTTTGACTTGGTCTGCCTCAACCTGAGGCGAGAACAGGCACACATGGAGGAAAACATGGCTTACACCCTGCGGTCGTGGAAAAGACAAACCTCGTTTATGAATATCAAAACTTAATAAGAATCCTTTTTTACAACTACGCACTCAGGAGGCATCCTGCAGTGAATCTTCACACCTGTCCAGTTGGTTTCTGAGTTTCCAACTGCAGGCGTCAGTAAGACGTGTTCATCGCTAGCTGACATGAAAGAGCAACCTGCCGAATATGAATGAATACTTTCACGACTCTTCCCTGTTGAGGAAACTAATCTGTTAATTTCCACGCAGGCAATGAAAGCCAGCTTAATTAAAATTTGGTTTCTTGCAGCATTTCGAAAATGCAGAGGACGCCCTGTCGCAGTCAGGCACAGCCGCACTTTGATGTGTGACTTCGGCAGTTTCACCCAGAGAAAAGGAGTGTGAATTTACTGTCCTTGGCAGAATGAGACCAAAATGAAACGCCACTTTAACCTGGAACCTCATGCTGAGAAATGAAAATATGCAAAAGGTGTAAAAAGCGTGAAATGAAAACCTTCGAAAATACTTTTCACAGAATGATAAACTGTCCCTGAGCAAACACACGAAGCCTGTTCAAGCTTTTTTTCCCCTCGTTCCATCAAGTCTTTCAGTGCAGCCATTCAGCACATTCGTAGTATTTGAGGAGAAGAATGAAACGTGCTTTAACCTACAATGAAACCTACAGTTTCAGTCGCTTTAAGGTTAAAATCATCTGATTCCACACTGTCTGACACACACCTGTACGTTCTCTATCAGCTCTTCACTGAAGCTATGTGAGTGAAATACTGAGACCCAAGACTTCACGTCTTTTACGGCATCAACTAGTAGAAATTTTTCAGATGTTTTGTTTGGCGTTTAAGACTAATTTGCAAATAACTGGCATTTTTGGAAAAACTGGCTTCCAACAGAAGAGGAATATATTTTCTCAACCTTGGACAGTTGAGAGAACATCTCACCAGCAGGTCCACTTGGTCGCTGTACTCGAGCTTTCAATCATACGACACTGACTTCAGACTCATTCAGGACAGCTACTGAAAAGCTTTAATGACGGCTGTTTTCTCGCGTTTCCAAATTCAAGCTTGAAGTCGGAACCTCGTCCTTGAACATAGCTGATGATTTTTCAGTTTGTGCGAGTTGTGCTGCCTCTGGTGGATGCGTCTCACTTTCAGAAGTGCAGACAAACTTTTCGGTTACTTGTCAAAATTTAACGAGAAAAATAAAAAAACAAAGTGTTTGAGAAAAGGCTCGGTGCTGCCACCTTGTGTTGTCCTACCTTGTGTTCTGTTGTTCCGTCTTCTTCCGCTGCCATCCCGCCTCTCCCAGCTCCGTTGTGCTGCCAGACCCAGCAGTGCTGCTACCACTAGAGGGTGCTGCATCACCACTAAAGTCCTCCACTCCTCGGTCCTGGATGGTGACGTTACACATGGACATGGAAGACGGGTGCAGCACTGTGTAGTCCCTCGCCCTGCCCCGTCCCCCTCCACCACCTGTCGTCTTATTACTGCTGTCGGATGTGGATCTGGGAAGATCTGTGCCAAAACCAGTGCTGGCGGAGCCGCTGGAGTCCAAGGCTTTGCCAGAGCCCTGTTTGTTAGGCCTCCTGTACGTCCGACAGTTCGAGTTTCTTATAAGTGATGAGGAGGAGGATGTCTGGGAGCAGTCCGACGTCTCGACAAGGAAGTCCGAGTCGCCCCCCAGGTCCTCGCTCTCGCTGGGGCTCTGGAGTCGTGGGGGAGAGGGGGGCTTCTCACGCTGCGTCTGTCCTACGTCGAAGCTGCCCATTGAGACGCCCACTGAAGCCCAAGAGAGCGTGGGGGCGGGGTTACGAGGTTCCTGGCTGGGCGAGGGCGGACGGAGACCCATGATGGCATCCCAGGAGTCGTAGGTGGACTCTGCCTCGGACCCTGTCTTCAGGGTGGTGGTCTGCGCCAGAGGCTTCTTATCGCTCTCCGAAGCGTTCTGGTACCACGAGTAGCTGTGCTGGTTCTCCGACAACGAGGAGCTCTGCTGGGACTTTCCTGTGGGGAACAGACTCAGAGTCAGAGCTGCCTAACATGAACTCATGGCATCAAATGTTTGTATGTGTTTATTACAGGAACTTAATATTTAGAATAAGTAAACGATGCACTATTCAATACCTAAATGTTCAAATGTCAGAAAACATTGAAAAACAGCCATCATAAGTTTCCACAGTCCAAGATATCATCTTCAAAAGTCCTCTTTATTCTGATCAACAGTCAAAAACTCAAAGATATTCAATTATCTGTTATCCATTATCTGTTTTCCAGTCTTTTCACATTCTTGTAAAGTTGGTTCACGCTGAAGAGCGCAGCCTACGGAGCGATATCTGGTTCAACAATCGAACAACACTGTGCCCACGGTGGTTAAACTCCACAGGCTGCTCAGCAGAACGATGGCACACAGAACGATTGCACCATTTTAAAAAGCACCTTCACGCCATGAAAACAGGTCACACACACACACGCACACACCTGGAACTGCTACCGTCTAACGCTCATGTTCCAGTTGGTGTATTTCTTGGAGAAAACCAAAAGGGTCTGGACCCACCTGCCCGGACCATGTGCACACTCTGGTCATTGGCACCCCGGGCCCATTTCTGCCTTCATAAATAACAAACACGTGACCGCGCTGGACTCGTTACTCTGAGCAAAGACAGGAAATTGCTTGATCGTGCAACATCAAAGAATATCTGATTCTGTAAAAGAGCTGTGGGTTTTTTTTGAAGGCTGTGACGTCGGAGTGAGTGCAGCGAAACTGAAAAACAGGCCGTGTTGTTGTTCATGAACGAGGGAATTTCCCCATTTCTGTCGACAGCTTTTTACAGGTGAACACACAGTTGATTAGCAATTCAATGGAAAGGTTGATTTGGGTTCGTCAGAACTGTCCCAAAGTACTCCACGTCCGCCTGTCTCTACTCACAACCTTCATTATCTTGTGTCAGGTTGAAGGCCCACCTGATCTTCTACAAAATTAGTCCTTCTGCATTTCAGGTTTTAAGCCCCCTCTCATATCCAGAGAGGACAGTGACATGAGGAGGAGGTTTTCAGGTCTCGCTCACTGGCACTAGTTTGTGATGATTTAGCTGTTTGCTGATATGCTTCCCTTTCAGAACCTTGACAATTAGTCCCATCCTAAAAATACTCCTATACAGCCACAGACAACAGGGCAGACATGAGCATTCAGCATTAACACCAACCTGACGCTGACAGTATAACTGATTCCTCCATAAACCCCCAACGACGACAAACATCTACGCCAAAGAGGGTACAAGTGGGCTTTTGGAGTATCTGAGCATCCCATTAATCCAGTCTGTATCTACACACGTTGACGTCACACCCTGACTGCAGAGTTCCACACACACCGTAAGCGCTTATCTTGATTTTCAGAAGGCAAAGGGCTTGGGTTTGTTCTGGAATAATATGCTCTGCTGAATCAACTGCAAAACACGCCGCGGTTAAGAGGCTTTCAACTCTTCTTCAGATTATTCAGAGCAGATCGGGGGCTGTTGTGCGCGACACTCACAGGGTAACATCAAGCCCCGTCAGCTCCAAAATCAGCTGCACTCCTCATGATAATGAACGAAGATTCAGATAAGTGACAGAACGATCAGAAAACAGTTTTCTGAAGCTTTTTCAAATCCAGTTTTAGCCTTTAAATAACTGAGTAAATAAGCACAATTCTAGTGTGAATTACTTCACCCTTCAGTTGAAATGAGCAGCAGAGGGGTGACACCTTCAGAACACGCACAGACGACACTTTGTGTGCCAAACAAGATGAGACTGGATGTCAGGGTGTGTCCCAGCTCGTGTGCGTGAGCAGTAAAATGCACATCACACACTGGTCAGGTTGATAAATCAGTAAACCCAACCCGTCCATCATAACAACGCCATGTTCAAAGTTTGCTAACCGCTCCGCTCTGAGCAGATAACCACCGCTGCTCACGGCCGGCGCTTTTCACAATCAGCTCGTCAGTGCTTCCTTAACAATTTGATTAATCATTTAAATATCAAAAGTCCAAAAACCTGAGTGTCGAGTCTTGTCCTTAACACATGCCTCAAATAAAGCGAAGAGCTTATCTCTTCAGTTCAGCCTTTCACTGCGATGACCTTCCTGATACAGGCGTCAAGCTCTTGTTTGTGCTGTGCCTCGGTTACGCACAGCTGCACTTCTTTTAAAATGCTGTATTTTACTTGATTTCATGCAGCCGATCCCTGTTTTTATGTGAAGAACTTGATGCATGCACTATTGTTATTAGGATTTTTTTTACTCTTTTACAGCTGAATTTCTCTACCTCCACCTGAGAAACAACACTGAACTCCAGGAAAAGCCACTTTCATTGTTTTCGCCCTGATGCGTGTCAGCCTGGCGTATCATTAACTGCTGGCTTCTGTCTATTTTGTGTTACTCTCTGCTTCTCTCTCAGTCACTGTCTGTATCAGGAGATGGTTGCTCTGAAGCAGGAGAACGAGGCGGTTCTGACAGCTGGAGTACGAGAAGCAAACCATTCAACGTGAACTCAGAACATGGTATACAAAACCAATCTGACCAATTTGCACTTTTAGATTCTGAAATTTGACTCAGACTCACATTTCCTGATACAGAACGGCCACAGACTGGAAGCATTCAGTGTACAACGACTGACAAATGACGGCTGCAAAGCAAACTTGTCGCTCGATTCAAGCATTGCTCTTAATCATAGTTTGTGTACATTAAATCTGACAGCAGACAGGAGCTACAATGCTGTCATGTTCCACACCTTCAGAATATGTGTGATTGTGATACACAGCAGAAACGCTTGCATTGTTTTTTTTTTTTCCTGGTATTTACAGTTAAGTGACGTTTATTTCTGACGTCTCTAAATATTCCTGAATATAAACATCAATGTGAAAGCAGCAGTCGCCAGCTCTTCAATGTTTGCATTCTTTATCAAAAGAGTTATTTGGTCAAGGATTTTGTCACATTTACTGAATCAACATGGCCAGCCTCAGTAAGCAGATAACGCGGCTGTTCATGGCAGCGTTTCAGCTGAACTTCGGTGTCGCGCTGGCTTCCCTTCACTGAGGCTCAGTGTCCTAACGCTGTGGAAACGTCATCCTGAGCCCGAGCGCTCGCTGAGGGACAGCTTGCCGTTCAGGGACAGTTGGAGTGGCTCGCGTCTCTGGCAGGTGGCCAACAGTGGTCACGGAAAGCTGAGGGCAAGTCACGCTGAATGCGATCATACTGACAACGACTGAATGCGAGGGGAGAACAGTGAAGCTGATTTCTCTGAAGCTGTTCGGTCAAAACTGAAAATCACTCAAATCTAAACACAAACCACAAGCGGTTATCGAAATTTCACACACAGCTGCACAGCACGCAGCATTAGTCTTCATACGTGTTCACTGTGCTACGACGCCTGTCTGCCGCTCTGATCGAGCTCAGAGGAAACTGCAGCAGTTTCATGACCTTTAGCTTCAAATGGCCTCACCTGAAGACAAATGCAAAGCCCACAGCAGCATTTAGTGATACCCAGAATCCAGTTAGCATCTGTGCTGAAG
The DNA here is from genome assembly GCA_037975065.1 of Chaetodon trifasciatus. Classification (NCBI taxonomy): domain Eukaryota; kingdom Metazoa; phylum Chordata; class Actinopteri; order Chaetodontiformes; family Chaetodontidae; genus Chaetodon; species Chaetodon trifasciatus. The sequence continues at coordinate 1,945,162 of JBBMOE010000047.1, read as the reverse complement.
ATTTTTCACAACACAGTATTATTATTCTGTGCCACAAGTATCGTGTTTTGTCAACGTGAGACTCAGGATGCTGTCCAACTGAGCCATCACATCTGTCCATCTAAATACATGTCAATCCCTTTGAATGAGAGTCGGCACTCATCACATCTTGGCCAGATGTGTTTCTATTCTGACAAATAAACAACTGAAAGAGAGGCTAACCTTTTCAGACCTGACTGAAGCCACTCAGAGTTGGCTTCTGCTTCGTCAACAGCTTCAGTGAGATGTTTTAATATCACCGTTATGTCAAAAGACATCAAAAACAAACCGAGAAACAGCTCAAACTGCTCTTTTTCAGCCCCTTCAGTAACCACCCAGTGAGGCTGCACCGCTGTTATGTGCTTTGAACAGGAATCGATGAGCTGCTGCAGTAAAACAACAGCTGTCGTAAAGGGCTTTGCTTCGTCATCCACTTTCTATACAAGTCTAAAGTGAATATCTTTTTTACTTCTGGTAACTTTAAATTAGTACTGCAGAGTCACTACTTTGAAATCCAGTAACCTCTCATGGGCATCCGTCATTAATTTGACATTTTATGGATTAAGCAGTTACATTAGTCGATCGATTATCAATCATGAATAAACACTGATGCAGTCCAACTCCGGATCTGCCCATAAAGGGAAGATCTGGCTTAAAGGTTTCAAATGTTGTGTATTACCTATGCTAGCAGTGCTGCTGTTGAAGAACCGAGCTGTATCCTCCAGCACTCTGGGCTGGTTTCTGTCATTGGCCAGCCATGACACCCCTCTAGCAGACGCCAAAGAGTGGGATCCTCCCTGGAGGCTGGACCTGCTCCCCGTGTCCAAAGAGATGCCCGGCCTTTCCGCTTGAGGAGGCTCTGCTGAAGCCGGCTTGGCGGGCGACGACTTGCTGCCGCTGCGGGATGACACCGGCTTGGATTCCTCATCACTGTCGAATCCAAACGGATCCTCCAGGCCATCCCCAGACGGACGGGGCCTCTTGTAAACCCCCAGGACAGAGTCATTCTTGGGGCCACCGATGCGCTTGGAACCCACCTTGGCCTTGTAGGTGGTGTCACCCCATTTGGTACTCAGGGTGCCTCTCTTGGTGGACAGAACCTCGTCAAACTTGGACGTGCCCTCTCCTCCCTTGCGGCTGTAGGTTTTACCGAATCTGGATGTCATTGTTGCATCTGGGTCATATTCTCTAGGACAAGAGGACAATGAAGCAGAATGAACACTACTTCATAAGACTCTGTAAGGACAGTTTTGTGGGCATCTTGGATGTGATTGCCTCGATCTGCCTCTTTTCAGTATTACTCAATAGCTACATATCGATTTTTTATCTGAATTAGAAACCTGACCAGCAGTAGCTAGTGTCAGTGATATTCAGCGATCAAATGATTCGAGTTAACTACTTCCACATTATGGATTTTACAAATATTAGTACAGAAGAGATCGGCCTCTAAATATTTTTGTCAGAAATAAAATATTTAATGGGTTAGTTATTATTACTGTTTTAATCTGAAATTCACAATCACGGTAGCATATTATGAGAAGTGTAGTTAACACTCGGTGAGAGAAATACTAGCTAACAGCTTGAGTACTTCTCAGCCAGCTGGTTTGACAAAACAAGGCTAACATTAGCTTGCCAGCGAGCTAACTCTGGTAGGATGCTAGCTGAAGAATTAATGGAGACAAACAAAACCACATAACCCAGCGGTGAAGGTGATAAAAATTAAGCAGTGCACCAGTGCAACTGCGAGGTGAGATATGTGTTACGTGCTATTATAACACACGTCCCGAAGTTACTATAAACGTTAGCTCGAGTTTTAGCCGTTAGCATTAGCGAAATGCTCAACAGAGCAGACAGGAGCCGTCACTCTCGCAAACTGCTAGCTTGAAGCTAACGGCTAACAATAACTACAAACTGACATCGTGTCGTGCCACAACCAAAAATAAAATCAATCACAGGCCATATTCTACTGGTAAATGAACACTGACTGATATCTGTATTTCCACTTACTTGGTGAGCTAAAGGGCCGATCCGCAAAAAACACACTCCAGACCCGAAACGGCCGTTAAACTCGCACAGGACCGGGCCTGCTTCCCTGATTCAAGCTGCCCTGCACAGTATAAACAAGGCCGAACAGACGCCCTTAGCGGCAAATTGGCGGGTTCGAAACGCAATTGAGAGAACCGCAGACCCAGACCGTTAAGAAAAGATACAGTTTATAACCCCATCGAACGAAATCAGCTCTTATTTTCCACCTAAATCATACTCGATTGTTTCCTCCGGGTTGCGACGAAGGCTTCCATTGGACTCCCTCGCTGCGTCAAGTCACAGGAGATAGAAGAACTACCCGGAATTTGGGTAACTGATCCTACAAAATAAAAGCATACATTGACCACACGGAAAGAATATTTTAGCTAAACCTTGTCGGCTTGGACTTTTTTTATGTATATACTAAAGGATATTCGCAAGCGGTGGATTTAATATAGACCTCTTTATCTACATATTATCACGTTGAAGCAATATTTTGTTTTGGTTTTTGGCAGGGTGGTTTTTGGTTTGTTGGTTTTATACTTGCAACCGGAATTGCTCATTTATAGCATTTCGACCTTCACACTAGTGGTTTCATCAATCTTATCATTACAAATGCCGCGTTCAGGAGCTCCCATTAAACTCGTAAAAAGCTAAATTTCAAATGACAACCAACATGAAAAAAACGTTCAGCTAAACAAAATTAACAATTCTAAAATAAAGAGTTTATTGCGCTACTGTAGTGTTTGTTTTTATTTACTGGGAGCAGACTGATGAAAATCTAAAATTTACTTGATTGCGTGTGTCTGTGTGCGTGTGTGTATGTGTCTGACCTGCAACATGTATTGAAAAAACAAAATTCCAACCTTCATTAAGTATTAAACTTAAAATGTGCAACAACATCTTTATACTACAGCCACAGCTTGCAGAGCCACTAATAAAAATAGAATGATGAATGATGGTGGATGATGGAGCTGCTTATTAGCGGTATATGATGGTTACACGACAGGAGGACAGGATGTCTAAAGGTCTCACAGCAGGCAGGATGGCAGAAATCCTCCTCTGACCTGGAGGCCATTTTTGATTATTTTATTATTGTATTTGTGGAGTCAGCTGCTGGTGACAGTATTCCAGATTTCCCAGCATTCCCTCCCGAAGCTCTCTTGTGGTGTTTGTGTTCATTGTCTGGAAGGAGACTAAACAATCTGTATTTCCCAGTTTGTTTGAGGTGAATCACACAGTAGGTGGAGCTGTGAAGGATCTCAGCATCCTGAGTCCTGCATGTGGTTAGGTTAAGGAAACAAAAGCACACTGGTTACGATTACGCAAATTGTGGTTTTGGTTGAATATTAATAATGTAAACAGGTTGCGCCTCATGCCTGAAGTTATCGTTGACAATATTTACCCAAGATCAGGCATCACGGGAAACAAATGAAACACACTGTCACTGAACACTTCACAGATATGTTTAGTGTCAACATAACAAACATGATCAGGGAAGCAGTTTGTGATTACAAAACATAGTTGCTTAAGCAAATCAGACACATATAACATGTCCCTCTGTTGTCAGATTTCTATTTTAAAGTGTTATGAATTCAAACCTGCACCTGTTTCCAATGTCACCGTGTCTTTGCGGTGGATTCAAACAAATGTGACAGATGCATAAAAATGCTCTAAATGGTTCAAACCAAAGCAAAGATGCAATGATTTGAGAATGTTTCAACTTGGACAACTTGCAGTCAGCTCTGGAGATGAATGAGAGAAATAACTGGACCACCTGGTCAAAGTCTGAGCTGTCAAACGTTGTCAGAGACTGTTGTTACTGAATCACCGAATGAGCCACAGCTCTGTGTTCTCATGCAGCAATTACACCGATCCTCAGAGTGACCTCTATTCCAATCACTGTGTTCTCTGAAAGGTTTGTAGCACAATCAAAAAGCAATCATTTGTCGAAAAATGTGTCTCTGTCTCCTTGTTTTTGAGGAGAGATGAGGACACCAGAGGTAAATGGCTGGTGCACAGGACCTGAAATGATCCCAGTGCTTGTTGACATGCACCCTGCTATGGCTGTCTGTTTCTTCAGGGCAGTCAGGTCATCTTGGAATCAAGCCTCTCTTCTTCAAACCTCAAAAACCTGTTACTGCGGAGCTCTAAGCCTGGCTCAAATCCCTGCGTGGCATGCTGCAGCCCCTGTGCCAGCATCAGCCGTCCTGCCAGCCAATGCACTGATGTTACTGTACCATGAGGAGTTTAATATTCTCACAATAAAGAGCAGATCTGAGTTTTTCACAAGGATGAAAAAGCTCCATGAGCAGGCGTTGGTTGTTGAGAACCTGGCAGAGCCTCGAGGTGGCACATGGAGTGTTTAGGCATCATACGGTTTTGAAGAATAGACTGGCACAGAGGCTGGCATCGGCGCTTTCTTTAAAAACAATTAGGCCTTTGACATTCAGCAGATAGCAGCTGTAGGATCAACTCTGGCAGAGACAGAGACGATGGAAGCCAAATGACCCACCACCCCAATCAACTCACTTTTTGGGAGATGATGGTTCAGACAGGAGTGGGGGGCACTTCACTTTTGTACTGCAGAAAAGATGTTTTTCTTTATCTTGTGCACCAGAAAAGTCAGTCTGAGTTTTTCAATTGTGGTTAATTATGCAAACATGAGCAAACGCTGAGTCCACCAGTCTGTTAATTCCACCGAGCCGCAGTCCACAAGGGTGAAGGTGAAAAAACAGACCAGTATCCCTAAAAATAACGTTCATCAGTAATCCAAGATTTACACTGAAGTCCAGTTTGGATGGATCTAATGTGACCATACCTTTAGATCTGAGCTCTTGCCAAACAAGAATGTCCTACAAACCTCTACATAAATGTCAACAGTTTTTAAATTCCTGCTTTACAGTATCAGTATATACACATGGCAGCTGTGGTATGGCCAAAGTTAGGCCAACAGTGTGGTAAGGGCAAACTGTGGTTAGAGAATAGTTCAGGTTCGGCACCTGAAACACCTGATTATGGTAAAGGTATGGTTCAGGTTCAGAAACCAAAAGACTTGGTTAAGGTCAGGGGTAGATTGTGGATCCAGTTAATAAAAATGTGAACGTCAATCGCAGGCTAGGACACGTTGGCACTGGACAATGACTGTGCTGTCCCTGAAGTGGACGACCACAGACGGACAAAAATACTTTGGGACAAATCCAGCACTGCATCTGACTTCATTGATGTCTTCACGAGCCAAATCCACAGCATCGCTGAGATTGATCGAGATATAAAATTAGTTTTTTTAAATACAAAACAACAGCTGACCGACGTTTCAGGACGTCCTGTGCTGTGATTTTTGTCTTTCACCACTAGGTGTCAGCGCTTACTCATAATCTATCTGCTATCTATCTCATCCTCTCCCTTTCTCTTCTGTGTTCCTTCTTTTTCTCATCTTCCTCTCTTCTCATGTCTTGTGATGTCTTTGTGGTTTCATTGTCTCTTCTCACCCCTTTTCTTCTTCCAATTCCCTCTGGTTATCCTATTACATTTTAGGAAATGACCTCAGACTTCTTCATCTTTATTCTCCTCTTGATATCTTTACTTATCTACTCTTGGTGTGAGCAACAGATGCACAGCGAAGCAAATATCACATTATAAAACTTGCAGGCAGACAGAGGGGAAGGTGTGTGTTTTGGCTGGATTTGATGCAGCAGTGCAGACGTTTGTGCTGGAGTTAAACATGGACATTTTTATCTGTGTGAGCATGTGTGCACAGACAGGTTGAATATACAGCTACTGTATAACATGGAGAAATTAAGCTGATAAATGATTCAAATGTCAATGTTCTTGGCCCATTTCCTCCCCAGCTACCAGTTACTATCTATGTGTGGCTAAGCTGCAACCTGGGAAATAGATCCATACACTGAAGTGAATGAATGCATCCCCTGTGTACATGGATCTGAGTGAACATCCCACCAGAGTGCCTTTGGGCAAGACAAAGAATCCCCACTTGCTGTACTTTAGCTGAACTGTGACTGTGGACGGAAGCACTGCATTTACCATCATCCTTTTCGAGGACAGTGAGGGGGGGAAAGGTTGAACTCTGCTCATGGATTGGTTGGAAATCTCAGGCACCTTATTTTCAGCACTAAGAATGTGAGGACGCAATCCTGCCTTCAAAATAAAAGCATAAACGTATCAACGACAAAAGATAGTTTAAGAAACAATATGCCGTCAAATTCAAATACATTTTGTGAGTTCAATTTTTTTTTGTTTTTACAAGTGGATTATTTTACCACAAAGCATTGAAACAAAACTCGAAATCACCTGTAAGCTAATACACCTGGTCATAACCCGATGCCACACTCTCGCTTTAGCTCGCAGCCTGTGGAAGCCGGTTAGCTTAGCCCTACTTTTGCATAAAGACTGGAAGCAGCCTTACAGCTAGCCTGGCTTTATCCAAAATCTGCCCATCAGCACATCTGAACCTCCAGGATTAAGACATTTAAATCTCACTGGTTTATTGACAAAAAAACAAAGAGTAAAACTGGTGCTTTACAATGGTCATGTCACCGTTTTCTGTCCTCAACCAGTAACTTCCTGGAGTCTTCACCTGCTAGCTGGCAAATGCTAAGAGCTAAGAAATAGTCCACAACAAAACCCCTTATAAAAGGGCAATTTGTATTTTAACTCTTCAGTTTTTTGAACAGATTAAACAAACAAATATGTAAACTTGTGATCTTTCGAGGTGCTGGTAGGCGGATCTTGTCACTGTTTGACGGACAGCTAGCTAGCTGCTTCCAGTCCTGTGCTAAGATGCTGCTAGCTATAATAGTCAAATATGATAGTTTAGTAGTTTCTCTCTTCTCATCTAAATCTATGCTGCTCCAGCAGTTTAAAATATTATTGTTGACGTGTTTACAGCCATTGGTCGATAAGGTATTTTACTTTGAAGTCCACGTGGAAGTAACGCCGTTGTCCGCAAACGCTTTCATTTTTACAGCCGAAACCGGACGCGGTGTGAGTATTTTGCGTGTAACTTGACGCTGGTGCCTGACAGCTGCCACACTGGACTCGGACTGAGCCGAACTGTGTAAGTAAACCCACAATCCGCCGCTTTTACAGCCCGTGTGCCGCCTCACGGCCACGCCGTGTTGTACGCAGCCAAATATCCTCCAAAAAACAAGAATCCAGAAGTATGAAGTGTCGAACAGACAGCGAATGGAGGCGGGAGAGGAAATCGGTCGATGTTTTTAGGCCTGTGACAACAGTTTGATCTCCACAGGGAGGGATTGTGCACCGATGAGTGTTTAAATGGACTCTTTTACCACCGTGAACATTATTCTGGGATACATGTGTGCGGCTGCAGGGATTACAGATGTGCAAATGAAAGCTAACGGCGTCAGTAATGGAGTTACAGCAGCGCAATTACACGCTGAAATGAGTGCAATTGAATGAGATATAAAGCGATTAATATGGAGGAAAGTGTAGTGTGAAGGCTTTTCATTAGCTCGTCTGTTGTAAGAGAGAAGCATCGTAATATTCCTGTAATAATATCTTTATTATGGGCCTGAGACTTTCATGCTTTAATATATTTAAAATCTAATGTGTTTTACACTGATAATTATGGACTGTAAGAATGTGTCTCTTACCTAGAAGTGAAACGAATCAGTGAGGTGATTGAAAGAAAATTAATCTGCAATTGTTTTAGTAATGGTTAATTTCAGACAGAAATGTGCTTGTTCGGCTGCTCTTTATTTGTTTTCACTTATATTAAAAGAAAAACCTCCAGGTTTTGCATTGTTGGTTGGAAAAAACGTGATATTTGAAGACCTTACCTTAAATTCTGGGAGCCTGCGTTTCATAGAATAAAGTATTAATCACTTCATCCAGAAAATCCCCGTCAGATGGATCAATAATGACAGAAATGTCAGTTGCAGCCCTGCTGTCGTACTTTCTGTCTTCATCCTGACCTGACCGCATGTTTCTTCTTTCATTGTGGGATTTTCTGTGCCGTCATTTTGCTTCATTTCAGGTTTCTTATCATAAACGTGCAGTTCTCCTCTGAAATCACGCAAAGGGTCAGCGTGGGAAAGCATTTCTATAAGGGGGAACCAAAACTCATCTACTTTCAGTCCTCCACACCCACCTGTAAATGTGATCCTCCACCAGAGGAGAACCGCCGTGAAGAAGAGATAAAACTCACAGAAATGTGGCTGAAAAGTTAAATGTATAGATATAATATCAGGACCAGCCGGCCTCCATGTTTGATGGAGCGGCCATGTGTCCCTCAGTGGGAGTAAACAGCCAGTGAGGGCCGAGCCAACGAGGGAAACAGATGCTGAAGTCACAACAATGGCGCTTTAAAACTTCCAGACTGTTACTGTCTTTGTTTTTCATGGGTGTAATCCAGGCCAGCGCGCTGAGCAGCGCTGCGTGTTTGTTTTGCTCTGCAGGTCTTCTGCAGGTACAGTTCCCAGCTCTAGTTCCTATTTCTGTCTCCAGCTGCCATTAACAAAAGTTGCCAAACCCAATTTAGTGGATGACTGGTGTAAAACTTTACACACAAACCTAGAGATGGAGTGATGAACAGCTGGTGGAGCCCAATTAAAATTAATTAATGATATCTGATGAATAAGTCAGATTACAAACATTCAGCGTCTCTACCCTCCAACCGCCTGACTGACAGTTTCTCTATTTGTTGTCATGTGGAAATCCAGTGTTTTCTCTTGTGTGTGTGTGTGTGTGTTATCTAGCCAGCACCTGCTCTGTTAATCCCGGCATGCTTTAACTAGCACTGTCCTTGTCCATCTCTGTCACAACAAACGCGCACACACACGCACTTCCTGCAGACACCACGAACACGTGACTTTTCAGGTGTTTTCCCGCATTTTGAAATTCCTTTTCTGCAACAAAGTGCAGCTTAAAAAAAACCCTGAAACTGAAAGTTGAAGAAAAAAAAAAAAGTGATGCTGCGTTCAAATCCCCCTCCGAGGTTCTTAGACGTGACCGCGGGCGGTTTGGCTGATCACCTGCCTGTGGCGACATGTCCTGTCTGAGAGGGAAGTGAGGTTTGAAAGGTATGAAGCTCAGCAGAGGGACAGTTACTCGCTCATGTTCAAACCTTTCAGATGCATGTTACGTGTTAGCGTAGCTTAGCATAAAGACTGGAAGCGGGGGGAAACAGCTAGCCTGGTCTGACACTTACTGTGCCTGGATGATGGATCTACCATACCTTTATCAGCGCCACCTAATACAACCTGTTGTACTGAACTTTGTACAGAGTCAGGCAACTGTTGTCCTCTGTCTTTATGCTAAGCTAGGCTAACTATGTCCTGACTGGTTGTGTACTTCAAACATAAGATTGATTTGGATCTAAGCCTCACAAAGAAAGCTAATAAGCAGCTCCTTGAACATGTCCAGCTCGTTTTCGTCCTTTGATATTCGGAGTCCAGCCTCTCTGCAGCTTTAAGATTCTGAGCACGGCTCCTTTTTCACCTGAGATAACACTGCATGTCAACCTGTGCTGCCTCCTGCCAGCGTTCCTGTGATGCCCCAGGGCGGGCTGAGCTGCTCGGGGTTGCGATGCCTTACGTGGACCGACAGAATCGCATCTGCGGCTTCCTGGACATCGAGGAGAATGAGAGCAGTGGCAGGTTCCTGCGTCGATACTTCATCCTGGACACTCAGCAGGGCAACCTGCTGTGGTACATGGACAACCCACAGGTGATGCTGTGTGTGTGTGTGTGTGTGTGTGAGAGAGAGTGAATGAATGTGCAGATTGTGAACTCATGATTGATTTACTCACACCACTCCTGTGGAATTTCTTCTTTGATAAGTCAGCACTGAAACGCATGAACCATCTGGGTGTACTACTGCGTGTATAAATACACTGTGTGTGTAATTTGAAGGCTTAGCTCCAGTTCTGGTGCCTTCATTCTGATTCTGGTGCTGATTTATTCATTATTTGTACTTTTAATAAAGAAACCTTTATGTTGAAGATGTTCACTGCTGAGCATCAGTTGCAGAAAGCGGCTGATTTCCTTCCTTCCAGGCAGATATTATTAACAGTACATTTCTGCTCACTATAAAAATCAACTTGCAGGGACTTGAAAGTTGCTTCAGGGAGAAGATCCAACACATTTAGCTCGACTGGTATTGTTTTTACCTTGTGAGTCTCTGTGTGCGTGTGTGTCCTCATAGCTGGAGGTACCACAGAAGTAGTGTTGAGTACTTTGTCAGGTGTTTGTTTGTGATGTTGTCAGTGTGACAGCTTCACAGTTGTGCATGATGCATTCAGGAAACTTCAGAGACGTGTAGCTGAAATAAAAATGAAGTTTGAAGACGGGTGCGGTCCGACGTGTGAGTACAGAGTGTAATAATGTGGTAATAACTGCTCAGTCCTCATGGGATGGCGGCTGGTGTGATCCCATCGCAGAGCGTCTCTAGTTTCCATTAAAGTGAAGCAGTTACTGGTGATGCAGTTAGCAGCAGAGACAGCAGTGTCCTCAGCGGTGCCTTCAGGGACACGCTCGACATCTGACAACTGATAGCCGGCTGCTGAAAACCATTTGTGAGCTATGATATCAGAAAATGCAAAAGACAAACAATCGACTCTGTTGATTATTATTAGAAAGGTTCAAGGTTGCTGCAGACACAAATCTTTACAAACAGGTCACGTGTAGTTTTCAGCAGATGTTACTCAAACAGTAATTTGATTCAGTGGTGGATTAATCCACATTCAGTGCTCAGGTGAGTGTTTCCAGCAGCAGGACTGTGTGTGTGTGTGTGAGTCAAAATAATCCACAATAATAATGTGTGTGTGCTCGTGGTGATGAAGGAACGTGTCTGTCTGTCCTCGTCTCTGCAAACTAATGAAAGTGAATTTGATGTAAAGTGTCAGACGCCTGACAGTGAGAAGAGTATACACGACGCAGTGAGGCAGAACATGTGACCAGAGGAAGGCGAGGTGTTAACAATAAGAGCTATAAAAAGCCTCCACGAAGGCTGGAGCCTTAAACGGTTTGGAGGAAAAGATCTGAAGAGGACGTTGTTTACAGGACAGGACAGATTTTTAATGCTTTTGGTTGGACAAATTGAATCTTCCTGATTAAACACAAACAGAACCAGAGCAGAAACTGAAAAGGTTCGTAGTAGTAGTAGTAGTAGTAGTAGTAGTATCTATATTTGGCACAGTCGGGGAATTCCTCAAACATTACGGCTTCCAGCAGGTCGGGCAGGTCGGCCTCATGCAGGCTGTTAATGTTTCTCTGTTGTCTGAATTAATGTTTCGAGCAAATTTCAGAAGTTACTGAAGTCCATGTTTTATATGGATGAAGCCTTTTCATTGTACTGAACGTTTACTACATGAGTGTGATGTACACACAGTATATAAACACTGACTACATAACCACAGTACTGAAACTAATGCTTAGATTTTTGTGTTCTTTGTCCAGAATCTGCCTAAAGGTGCAGAGAAGGTGGGATCTCTCAAACTCACCTACATCTCCAAGGTTAGCCCTCTCTCTCTCTCAAACAGTGTTTCTAAAACTTTGGCCTATGATCAAATGCCTGAACATGCTAGCACGCTAATGCTAAAGTGGGTTTCCATTCAAAATGCATCAGTTAGTGGGTTCAAGCCCTTTTGTGCTGAGCAGAAGGATGCAGCTCAATGAGCAAAAATTAAAGCCGCGAGCTGCGACGAGCGCGTTTCAGGCTTCACAGGTGAGCGAGGTCGCTTCAGCTCGTTTAATCCTGTCTGAACGGGGACTGACACCAGCCACACACTCGTTTCACCATCACAAAGCCTGCAGCGTTTCAGTAATTACTCACCCAAAGTTCCACCAGTTGTTCCCCTTCATCGGTTTTCAATGAAACTCAGTGGGAATGTTTAGGAGGTTGCACAGCATGGACCAAGTTTTTGGCCATTTTCCTGCTAAGCCCCGCCCCTTAGAAAGCGTATTGGTTGATGGCGGCCATGTTTCTCCACTGATCTTGCTATGTAATAAAAACAGAAAATCCCTCATGGCGCTCTTTTGAGGCTGAAGAGGCGTTTTTCATAGAGCGCATTGAGCTGGCTTGTTTGTCCAGTTTGGAGTCGATCGGGCTGATGGTCTGAGGGACGCCGCCTTTCCAAAATTGAGTTTTTAGGCCTTAATGACAGCGCCACCCTCTGGCTGATTGGGCTCATATTTCTTGGGAAGCACATCATTTCCAGTGAGTTTCATGCTTCTAGCTCCTTCCAGCTCATGACAGTAAACGGGCATAAACACAGCAGGCCTCTTATGAACCCTTACTAATGTTCCCCTCTGGACATTAAAGCTTTGCTCTCTCTCCTTCAGGTCAGCGATGCCACCAAACTCAGACCGAAGGCAGAGTTCTGCTTTGGTAAGTTTCCTCCTTTCTCTCTCTCTGTCTCCTTCCCCCCTCTGCTGCCTCCCTCTTTACTGTAACTATATACTATATATACTTTGGCTCTGGCCACATACTCTTGTCTGCTTTTGGATGTCTCTTAGTTCCAGTGAAGGCAAATGTTAAGGCTAAGATATATGGTGATATCTGAGACAATAATGAGCTTCCAGCTTTGTGGCAGCAGTTTGTGTTTGTCCCTTTCCTGTTACAACATGACAATGTCCCGGTGCACGAAGCCAGGTCCATAAAAAATGCTTTTCCCACTTTGGAGTGGAAGAGCCGGACTGGCCTGCACAGAGTCCAGACCGCAACCACATCCAACAGCTTTGGGATGAACTGGAGCGACGACTGCGACCTGATGGCCAGCGTCAGTGCTGGAGGTCGCTGCTGCTCCTGAGTGGAAAGATGAAAGCAGACGAGTGGGGGCTGGTAGAGCAGCTGATTGATGGACAGCAGATAAAACACACACGGTGCAGTCTTCAGGTGTCCACATACTTTTGGCCACAGAATGGACCGCTTTTCTTTCCAGCCTTCTTTTACTCCCTCCCTCTCTTTCTCCTTCATTCCCACTCCTTCCTTGTTTCCTTCCTTCCTTCTTTCTCCCCTTTTGCCCTTCCTTGTCCTTTTTTCCCCTCTCTTCCTCCCTCTTTTCCTCTCCCGTCCCGGTTTATTTCCTCTCTTTTGTCCCCTGCTGCTTGTTGTTGTTCCTCTGGTGGCCAACAGTAGCTTTTCGTCGCTCAATGGGAGGAAACTGTACAATATCCCTAACCTGACCTCTGCGTGTGTGTGTTTGCATCTGGATGGGATGTTAGCATACGAGCACACACACACACGCTCACATCCTCCGCCGCTGAGAAACCAGAAACAAAGTGATATTTTTAGATCACGATTTGCATGAAGCTCAGAGCAGTTTTCTTCTTCCTCTTGTGTTTTCTTGTCTAGAAGGTTAACAACCAACACGTTTCCATCCCTCTCCCTGCCCCCCCCCCATAGTTATAAATGCAGGAATGAGGAAGTTTTACCTGCAGGCCAACGACCAGCAGGATTTGGTGGAATGGATCAGCGTTCTCAACAACGCCACTAAAATTACTGTGAGTCAAACACACACAGGCACACGCTGATGGATCAATAGGTGACCCTGTTTCTCCTGTTGTAGGCCGCTCTGTCTTCTGCCTCAGGCCACAGCTGATGGAAAATACCCACAGATAAAATTCAGTTCAGGCTCAACAGACTGTGAGTGGAGAGAGAACAGGAAGTCCAGGTCTGTCGATCCACCTGCAGCTGTGGTCTGTGGTCGGTGTGGGAGGGGCAGGAGCCTCCGCTCCTTCAAGTTATTCATGATTTCATCGTATAAATAACATGAACTTGAACTCTGGTGGTCATCAATAGAGAAACACAGGTGCCATGTGGGGAGTTCATTTCCTTTTCTTCTTTTCAAAAGGGCGCAGTCATTTCTGAAAACGTGGCCCCTGCTGTTTTTAGCAAACGTCGCTCAAACAGGAGGAAATAGTGCATCTGTCAGGGACTATTTTCAGCTGTGGATTAACACACATTTAGGGCTCGAGTGAGTATTTGGGGCAGCAGGATGGTGTAATGAAGGAACATGCCGCCCAGTGCGCCTGAGGATAAGGCCGGTTATGCTTCTTATTTTTGTTATTGTCAGCAGTTTCCACAAAAAGACCAAAACCAGCAACAAACTGGTCTGACTAACAAGCGTTTTGTGTTTGTCCAAAAAACCATTAAAAGCACAAAAGCAGAAATAATGCTGATTGGTTGCAGTTTGGAGATGAAAAACAAGATTAAAGATCCTCAAAGAGATAAAAAAGATGAGCTGGTTTAAACCTCAAACTCTTAAAAACCCGTGTGTGTCAACAGGGAGCTCGACAGACAGGACTGTTGTTAAGCTCTTGTTGTGTTTTCAGGTGCCAAAGCCGGGCGAGGGCCACGCCGCCCACGCAGAGACTCCCCAGGAAGTACTCGGAGCCATGAAACAGGTCTCTTACAAGACTGAGATCATAGGAGGAGTCCCTATCATCACTGCTACACAGGTAACACACACACACACACACGCCGTCGTGCACGTCGGGTTAGCAGCTGTTAGCAGCAGTTTGGCAGGTCGGGTCCTGTCCTCAAAGGTATGCAGCCACAAACACTCGATCCAGCACGCATCAGCGCAGGCGAGTGACGGCTGGTTTGGACTGACTAGAAGACTTTTAAACGAACATCTAGAGAACTGAGCCCATTAAGAGGAAATGTTTTACACATCGAAAGTCTGTTTCCTGAAAAGCAAAGAGTAAAGAGTCTTCACAGGGAGCTTTGTGATAAAAGTCGTCACCTGGAGTCAGAAGGAAGTGACCTTTGTATCCGGCTCCTAATCTCTGCTTGAGGACGGCAGCTCGAGGCTACGTTAGCTGCTGCTAGCAGAACACACCCACCGGGTATTGACAAGGAAGAAGAATGCAAGGAATGAAAAGTCAACGTCTGTGTGTGCTTCACTGATTTTGATCCTTTTGACAAATGAAGTAATCTGAAGATACGACTGAGTAAACTGAGGAGGAAATTATACTGAGCACACCAAAGAGTCATTTAGAGAATCATTTGGAGGTTGAGGCACAGTTTGGTAATTTCAGGCTGTGTTTGGTTTTTGTTGTGAAAACAGATTCCACATATTGAAGTAAAATGATGTGATGCTGTAATCAGTATTTTCATATTAATAATGGATCACATGACCACTTGTCTGTGAAAGGGGTCTCTCCTAGTGACAAATCTGCAGCTCTGTGGAGCGTTTTAACGTCTTTCAGCTCGTTTTTTTGACACGTTTGCTACATCAAACTTTTGGTTTTCTGAGTATCACGAGGCAGTCTTCCATATACGTTAAATGTGTGTGTGTGTGTGTTTTAGGAGCAGGGGGAGGGGCAGAATGGGGCGGAGCGTGGAGGTTTGAAGCGGGGTCAGAATCAACTGCCCTACTTCCTGTCCAGAGGAGCGCAGGACCAGGCCATCATCAAGGCTGGGTACTGTGTCAAACAGGGAGCTGTGGTAAGAGTGCGCGCGCACACACACACACACACACACACACACTTTAAACTTGTGGGATGTAATTGACATTGCAGCCTCTGGGACACTCAGTCCATTGAGATGTTTCTTCTGACCATCAGCTCTGCGACCAGCTCGTGTGTTTTTGTCAAATGCACTGATGTCTGTAGCTCTGCTCCTCTTCCTCAGATGAAGAACTGGAAGCGGAGGTACTTCATGCTGGATGAAAACGCTGTCAGCTACTACAAATCAGAAATGGTGAGAATGTGTTTTTCTTTTATTTGAGTGAACTGATGGTTTAAAAAAAAAATCATGTTACAGTAGAGAGATGCTGTAATCATGTGACTGAAGTACATATAAACACTCTGACTTATGTTACACTTAATCACACACACACACACACACACACACACACACACACACCACACACACCAGAACTTCATACAACATTAACACTGTGCAAATGTCAACCTCACACAGCAATGAAGTAAATGAAATGGAAAACTGAATGAAGCAGCACAACACCCAAGTCTGAGTGTGTGTGCGTGTCCGTGCATGTGTGTGTGTGTGTGTGTGTGTGTACGCACACTCAGTGAGGTTTGTTTTGCCTTCACTTAGTTGTTGTTTCTACACGCAGAGGCATGTGTCCTGAATACCTCCTCATATGATCCACGTGTGCACAGATTAGCGAGTCCTCACCACATAAATGGGCACACCCTGTGTGTGTGTGTGTGTGTGTGTGTGTGTGTGTGTGTGTGGCTCTGTGTTCATGCCTTTATATTTTCCATCTTGCGTATGAAGCATTTGTGCATTTAAAGTGATGTAATGAGTGCAGAAAAACATCAGTTCTTAGTCAGAACCATCACAGGTCTTTGTCTGAGACAGTTATGAGGAGACAGAGACAGACAGAGACAGACAGAGACCAGAGTTGTGAAGTCAGTCACAGAGTCACAGAAGTAATTTAACGTCTCGTCCGTCAGGTTTGGTGAAAACATGACAGCATATCTGCCCGATTCCTCCAAAACTGACCCAGAATCCACAAGTGAGCTGATTTAAACTGCTGAATGTTTCATCAGGTTTCCACAACCTGTAATCTTCAGCTGCTGCCCACAGAGCTCTGAGCTCTGTGATTGGATGTTCCGTCCTAAAATGGCTCCCTTTCCTCCTTTTATGTCCACAGGCTTAGACCTTTGACTGTTTATTAAAAAGCACATATTTTCTATGAGAAAACGCCTCGATATCGCTCAGCCCAGTGTCGTCCAAAACCCTCGTCAGAGCTGCAGGAGACAAGCAGAGCTTCACTGGAAAAATCACACGCCTCGTACGCCACGTCTGAAATGAGACGGGAGCGTCAAATGCAGAGTACCACACGTATAAAAGTCCCTTAAATAGCCTGTAATTGTCAACTATGATGAGTCAGTAGCCAGCAGAGGAATGCCAGTGTTGAGCCAGTTACCAGAGCTGTGGGCTGGTAGGCTCAGGACGTTAATAACAAGCGCTCTGCCGGGGCCTCTTTCACCGCTGCCGGCTGGGGTTGGACGATATGACGACATGTGCTGTGAGAAAACAGAAATTTGTCAACTGCTGGGTATTTTTCTGTCCTGGTTCTGCACGGTATCTCTTTAATCTGTGTTGGCACTTGTGGGGAATGTTGCAAATCGATGTGCCTACGGGGGCTTTGGTGAAGTTTAACAGCTGTAATCCAGTATGCGCTCACTCAGCGTGCTTCTATCATGAGTCTGCTGTTCTAGACCTGGCCTTGGGTTGTGAGTTGGGTGTGAGCAGAGGCGACCTCGGTTCACCTCGGCAGAGTCATGCAGACAAGATGTTTTACAGAAGGCTTCCTCTTCCTGTCAAGATAAAAAAATCTAAGTCAAATCATGAAGCACAGATTTGAAATACTTGTGGTTCTGCATGTGTGAAGTGGTGAAGGTCTGTTGTTTCCTCTCTTCTTCCTCGCAGGAGAGGGAGGCGCTGAAAGTCATCCAGCTGAAGGAGATCCACAAGGTCCAGGAGTGCAAACAGAGGTCAGTGAGCTCTCGTGTTAGCAGGTGAACGCGTGCTGCCGTCCAGGTGTTTGGATTCAGGCCATCACATCTCAGGTGATTAAAAAACGCTGCTGCTGTGGTCTCTGTTCTGTCTTCTGCAGTGAGCTGATGATGAGGGACAACCTGTTCGAAATGGTCACCAGCTCCAGAACCTTCTACATCCAGGTAACACACGGTCAGGACTGAGGCTTCAGTCTGGGCAAAGGTGTTGCTCACCTGGATTTTTCCTGTTGGAGTTTTGAGGTTGACTTTGCACAAAGCTGACGCACCGACAAAAATCCAGCTGGAGACACGCTGGTGTGGACAGATCAGCCACATCACACAGCTTCACCTCATCTGAGCATTGCTAATGCGCTACACTAAGATGGTGAACGTTACCTGTGAGCGTGCTAGCATGCTAATGTGAGCATTAAGCTCAAAGCACCGCTGCTGACAGAGCTGTTAGCATAGCTGCACTCATCGTGTTTTATCTTATTTTACTTTCACTTTATTTTTTCTTTGAAAGTTTTATCATTTCTTTTCATCTCTAAACATATTTTTACTCCTTCCTTACAGGCACTTTTTTGTGTATTATGAGCACTGCAGCAGTAATACTACTTTATAGATTTACAAATGACCGTCTTCAGTTCAGGTGCACTATTGAAAAGCAATATAAGAAAAAGTGATGCATGGACATTGTCCCTCTCTGTCTCTGTCTCTCTGTCAGGCTGACAGTCCAGAGGACATGCACAGCTGGATTAAGGCCATCTCAGGGGCGATCGTGGCTCAGCGCGGCCCCGGACGCTCGGCTAACACTGTAGGTCTCCTGTCAGACTCGTGTTGTGCTCGTGATGTTTCAGAGCAGATCAGTCCAGAAACACACACACAGCTTCCCAAAGACTGTCAGTATAAAATAAATTGAACTGAAATTGAAAAACTTTCATCAATCCTGATTTAAGAGATTTATGAACCAAGACTTAAACCTTGAACTAAATACAGAAGTTACAGATTTGTATGAATTCAATAACTTGATTATGATTTTGGTTCCGTCACGCTGTCCCGTGAAGAAGGATCTGCCCTGTTGTTCATGTCTATTCAGGTGAAGCAGCTCCATCTTGTGGCAGAAAGAGTTACTGCAGCAGACAAACAGCTTCCAGAGGTTTAAGACAAGAAACATTTGAATCAGATTATTGTCATTTATTCACATATAATCACAAATACAGTGATTTAAACAGTCATCAGTGTTATGATCAGCAGATAATACGTCAATATAAAGCAGTGGAACCTCACATATTGTACAGATTCATCCATGTTTCATCATTTTTTTCCTTCTTTTAGGGCTCTCACAACCTGATGATGATCTCTCTCTCTCTCTCCCTCGGTCTCTTCTCTCTGTTTGAAGAGTTTCCTTCCAAAACCACACGATGAACCTCCAGAGGAAAAAAGTAGCACAGAAAAACTGTCAAGTGAAACAGTTTGCATTACTCTAATGATTTTAATGGAAGTGTAATGCTGGCCAAAAAAGTCAATTTTGTCTTTTTAACAGCAGTAAGCTGGGGACTCATTGCTTCTCCTTCTGGCACAGATTTACTGCGAATGAAATTGGCTCTCATTTTCCAAACATGTGCAATATGAATGTTCTGCTCTCGTGAAAAGACAACATTCAGCATGACAAGTTAATGCAAAACTAGCAGAGGAATGTTCAGTGGTGACGGGTTGATTGATTGGACGGTGTGGCTCTGTCCACGGCGGTCCGGCCTCAGCGGATGCCTGTGTGGTGCTTTGGAAAGGAGCTCTTCACGTCACTGTAACTGAGCTGTGCTGTAAATTGTTGTTTTCAGATACGTCAGGCCAGAAGGCTGTCCAGCCCTTGTATACAGAGGTATACACCATTCTGCGGTGGTGAATGCAGCACGTATGTGACCCCACGCCCTCTCCCCAAACCCCGCATTCACCCCAGCCACCAGCCTCCACTCACCGAGCCTCCATCACGCACACTGCAGGAGTTCTCTGGTTCTGTGTCCAAATCGGGCCTTTGCATTGTCATCTCGCAGCACAGACACCAGAGTGAACCCTGCAGTGTTCATCCATCCTAAAGCCGCTGCGAGCTGTGTGCTGTGAACAGTCCGGCCTGAACTGCCCTTTAGAATCATAGCTGGAGTCTGTAGCAGCAGCAGGTAGTTTGTAGACTTGTCTGAATTGTTTGCTTGAGAGTTTGCTCTTCAAACAGGCAAAACCTGAATGTTTAGGACTCTGTAGTTTCCTTTCCACGTACATTAACAAGCAGTCTCTGCACCCTGAGGTAGAATTTATATGCACAGGACTTGATCTGCCATCCAGACCAGGTGGTGTTTTGCAGGTCTTAATAGCTGCAAAACAAAGGTTATGGTTAGTGTGTTGGACATACACAGTTTAATGCAGGTGGAAAGGGAGTCCTAAATCTATCTAAAAGTATGTGAGTGCTGCATGAAGGAGACCAGGTGACCTCTGACCTCTGACCTGAGACTGGACCCAGGCTTGTAGATGTGTTAGCACTGATCATTTCATTCCTGAATGATGCCCGTTGGCAGCATCCTCATCCTCCATCACGGCTCGTCTCTCCGAGGCATCACCGTCCTCTTAGATTAGCGCTCTGGTCCATTGACATCCCAGCTTCTCATCATTTTTTCCCTCATTTTTTATATTTTCACACGTTAAGTTGACATGTGGGCTGCAGAATTAGAGGCCATCCATCAGGTCACGCTGCACTTTCCTTTCATTCTCGTAACACGGTGGTTATCTCTGAACTTTTACGTCCGTCTTCACTCTTTTCTTCCGTGTCTCAGCTGTTTTCTTCATGTTGTGTGTCAGTATTCACATCTTAACCACATTTACAGCGTTCCTGACTCCCAGCAGGACTTCGCAAAACCAAATTCATCATGAGCTTTTTCCTTTTTCCCGCTAATCCTCTGTCATGTTGTCTTTGTCTTTCTGCGTGTGTGTGTGCGCGTGCGTGTCTGCTTTTCAGAGAGTGAGGTGTGACAGTGACGTACTAACCTTCCCCAAATGAGCCCTGCTGCCTACTTCCTGCCCCTCCCACTGCTGCTCATCGTCCAATCACCAAGCCCCACTGCCTCTCCGCTTCCTTAGCAACTGCTGTTCGATCCTGCCCCGCTCCTTGGCAGCTGCAGCATCACTCGTTCGTACGTGTTGCTTGTAACTGCATGAACCCTCGTGTTACGGTCACAATTCACAGCATTTTCTCCGGATGGATTCTCTGTGACCCCATATCTCAGCAATAGAGCCGGCAGGTAAAATGTCAACACAGCTGGAATAATGGGTCGGGTTGTTTCATCTCAAGACTTTAAGATTTCAAGGAAATGAATGGTTGAAACATCAGAGCAAAGAAGAAACATCCAGTCACAGAGCTTCATTAGTAACAGGCCACGCAGTAGCTAGTTTAAGACCTTTAAGGACTAGCTTACAGTTAGCGGACTAACAGTGTTTTCATTGTGGCTGAAGTGTGGATGTACTTCCTGTGATCACGGCTGAACTGTGACCGACTGTGTGCTTTAGCCTCTGTGAATACCAGGACCCTGGTTTTAGCCAGCAGTGCTACACAGATGCTAGCACTGCAGATAGTTTCCTCTGCTAGTGAAGCCTTTAGGTGAGCCCAGACTGCATTATTAAACTAAAAATCTGTTTTATTAAAGGTGATTTTATCAACATCAATCCATCAAATTATTCCGTGTTGAGATAGTCATCTGAAAAGTTTCCCGACCTGCTGCGTTATCAGAGTCTGATTCTGTGTTGACGTCAAACTGAGCAGCTCCTGGTGGACATGCTGCAGATACTTCCGTCATGTTGTTCCTGGCTGCTATTGCTGAGCTTCATTTTAACCCATAAAACCTGATGTGCATGCTCTTTTTTGAATGTCAGTCAAATCATTTGTCAGGATTTCTAAGTGTGAATGTTACCTTGATCACCAGCAAACAGAACTTTAACATAATGATAATAATAATGGCTGACCTTGTTTGAGACAGATCTAAAATCTGAAATCCTCCCTTCCGTAAGAACAGAACATCCAACTTTAAGCTAAATGAGTTTCCTGGTGGACAAGTTGAAGCTAAGTTCATATTTTGGTCTGAACAGAGAAAACATCTGACAGACTTTTTATTTTCTCCTCTCCTCTCCTCACACTGCACTCCTCATCCATCCATCATCCTTCCACTGAGTCACCCGTGCTCCATCCATGCACGCATTCATCCACCCATCCATCACAGGCATCTTTCTCTTCTGCCTCTCACTTCCTCTCCTTGTTTCTCCCTCCAGGAGCGCAGTGACCACTCCTCTCCCTCCCCAACATCCTCCTCCACCTTCTACTACTCCCTTGACGAGGAACCACAGTACCCACGATCCTCCTCCGGCACCTCCGCAGCGGGCCCTCAGCCTCACGCTGGACACACACCACCAGGACAACTTCCTGGGCTTGCTTCCGTGGAGGCTGAGCGGCGTCCAGTCCGTGATGATGCCGCTCCCTTCGGCGCGCTCCCGCCTCTCTCTGCAGGAGACAGTGCAGCCTTCAAAGTGACGGAGGAGAACGAGTCCCCGTGGAAGCGGCGCAGCGAAATCGCCCGGCTGGGACTTGTTGGCAGCGGTGGCGGGGAGGAGCTGAACAGTCACACCACTGAAAATTCTGATGTGCAGATGACCCTGATTTGATGACGATGAACCCAATGATGATTATTGACAATCTCTAAAGAACAAACACACACAAACACACACACACACACACACACACACTTCTACACGAGCTCCATGTGCTGTGACCACTCTGTGTGCTTAGAAAACTACCTGACAGGTCAAATGATCCTTCTACAAAACTTCCTGGGACCATTTATTGTGCACATGTGGAGTCAGACCTTCTCCCTCTGCTGTGTTTCCTTTACTTTCGTCTTCCTGGTTATTATTTACAAAGTGTTGCTGCTGGAAAGCAGAGACCTTGTTGTCATGCAAAGAAAGTGAATCTTAGATATTGTACAGCGACATGTTTGACATGTTTCGGTAGCACAGGAGGCATGAACCCTGCTCATCGCACCGTGATGGGCAGCTTTCATGATTCATGTCAGAAACAGACAAACCAAAGTTTGGTTTTCGGAAGTTGCAGGCTGTCAAAAAGTGGACGTGTCAGTCGTCTGTTTGACTCTCTGAGAGACTGACTAATCCAGCCTCTCAGATTTGAAGACAATCCCACTTAATATTATGAACTCTTTAATCCTGAATTACCACTGTAGAGCTTTTGCTCTGAAAAGGTCATCCTGTCAGCGTGTTTTAGCACTTTAGAGCTCCAAAGTCTGGATTCACCACAGCTGTCTGCACACCATCTTCATCTTCCTGACCAAGAAATGTCCTGCTGCTGTCGGACGAAGACTTTGAATCTCTAAAATGTCAGATTTCCAAAAATAAGGAGCAGTGTTCATGACATCACAAGGTCATTTTCCAAACCTACAGTTAAGGCCTGGCCACACAAGCATTTAGTTACATTAAATACCAAAAAAAGGTTCATTTCCTTGTAATCAGCGGTTTCACGTCTGGAGGTGAAGGAAGTCTGCATAGAGCTTCTACATAATTAAACTTTTGTCAACTTTGACATGCCGTTGACAGATGTGACCTTTGAGAGAAAAGTGGAAAAATCATATTTGCTGTGTTGTAACCCATCTTTGCTGTAGTATAAACGGCTCCACAAAAGTGAAGCGGCGTGGTTCGAGTGGACGGTACAAACGTCGACCATACTGTGCTGCCAGTGATTGTGCTAGCTAGCTTGCTAACTGTAGCTTCCTGGTTGCAAGCCAGGTGGCGAGCTAGTCTGGCTGCGTATCACCAGCATGTTACCAGTTAGCTTGTGAACAAGCCCCACGAGTACTCAATATGTCACTCAAGCTTCCAGCATCACCTGCTTTGTGTCACTTTCTGGTCTGGCTGTGCACCATGATGCATTTAGTTTGTAAGCTAAACAGAGAACATCATCAACCAGCAGCGCTCTGGAGCCATTCGTTGTTTTAGCAAATTTGTAGGTATAAAGATGTTTATCTCAAACAAAGAGAGGGGAAAGCTACTTTCCAGCTTACAGCCTCATCTGCGGTTACAGTGGCTATCAATGTTCATGGGTTTTACGTGCTAGTGAAAGCACTGTGTGTATAAAATGTTGACGTTTCTGAATTATCAACAGGAATTCAGATCTTTTCTAAATCTATCAAAGATTGTAAATCTGAAGCAAAAACATGAAATTTACCAAAGCGGTGTCATGGAAAGTGTGACTTTGATAAATGACTTGACATCGTGTGCCAGTGGAGAATCTGAGCTGAGTGCTAACAGTAAAATATTTTAACATTTATATTTTGTATTCCTGGTAAAAGACGAGTTAAAGGTGGACCGAGTCATTCTGGAGAAAGACTGTTTTCATCTCCGCTTCTTCACATTGTGATTTTGATGGATTTACTTACCCTCTCACTCGCCCCACCTCCCCCACGTCCTGTGCAGGAGTGCGAACGCCACCTGCCGCTGATTGGCTGGAATCGGTCCGAGAACGGACAGCGAGCAGAGCGTGAGGAGATGTGAGAGTGACGGTGTTTCTGCAGAGTGACTCGTCCACCTTTAAAGCAGCATGAATGAAAGGACGCACCGCTGTGGACTGAAGTGATGAAGAACTGATCTTCATCCTGCTCACCAGCTCACCTCACCTCACCTCCTGCACTGTACATTCACGTTACTGTTCCTCTGTAACTCCACCACATGTTGATGTATTTGTTTTAATGTTTTTGGTTTAAAGACGTGGGGAGACATGAAACTGTAGTGTTGATCTGTAAATGTTGTCTTTGGACGTGGGAGCTGCCAGCAGGGTTGGAAATCCAAACCATCCATTTTCCAGGTTTTCTTTGCTGCGAGCACTGCTCTGTGCTGGAGACCGGCTGTGGGTGTTTTTTCTCTTCTGATGTGCTTTTAGTTTTGATGATATTATTATTCACAGTGATGAGATGCTTTTGAGGAAAAAAATCTACATATATATGTTGTTTACTGACTTTTCCAAACACGTGTGCATGACTGCCTGCACACACACCCCCTCCGTTGTTGTTCCCTGTTTAACATAAGCTGGGTAAAGTGCCTGCGTTGTTCTTTCTAAAGAGTTGATGAAACATGAAATGAAAAGCTGTTTTGACCCTTTTTAGTGTGTACTTGATTCTAAGACCATGTGCTCTGTTTATGAATAGAAATTTTAAAAGAATTTTAGCTGCATTCAGGTGTCTTATTTGCTAACAGGTGGACTGAAAACTAGGCGGCAGAGACTCTGCAGGTGAGTTTTGCTGTTTGTGGTTGGACCAATCAGGAGCTGACAAACTACTTTTTGATGCAAAGTGATCAACTCCTCAATCCTGTTGCATTTTGTTTGCGTTTGTTGATTAATAAGCGTTGCAAATTGTATTTTGATCATTGCATCCCTTTTAAGAGTCACTTGACATCAAGCTGTCGAGCAGTATTTCTCTTCTCTGAGCAAGAACAAGATCTGGTGGTGAAACCAGTACAACAAACTGGTTATTTAGGAATATTATCACTGAAGCAGGGTTTCTTTTGGGGTTTCTGTTCATCTTGGTTGTTGGTATCACGCTTCTGGCTGTAAAAATGAGTGTCTGCTACCATCTTGTGGGTTTGAATTCTTCAATGAGGAGCAGGTCTGTTTATGTCCACCAGGTGTCACTATTTCCAAATACTGTAGATGTCCAATAATTCCTCATGTCAGGCAGGTTTGTCCTGATTTATTTCTGGCAGAAGCCTCCATTCTTCATGCTGCTCCTCATCAGGCGGAGGCTCTCCAAATAAACTCTTCTGAGGCGGTTGGTGGTCATTAGGTCATAATTCCTGGACGACGGCTGCAGACTGTCGGTCCCACAGCACCGTAAATACAGCAGTCCCGTCCCAGACCTCGAGGAATTACGTAAGATGAACATCATCGAGGCAGAGTGTGATTAAGACATTTATCTGAGCTGATGCACAGTGCTTGGCACGTCTCTGTTGGATAAAACACAGTCCTGTAGAGTTTAATTGTATGAAATCCAGCATTTCTGAAGCTATTTCTCTCCACACGCTTGTCAAAAACACACCTCCTGTGCAAATGCATTTTGCTATTTTTTGCTCAGTATCTACATTCTCTCAGTTTTTTTTTTCCAGAAATACCTAGCAGGTGACTAAATGAACTATCTGTCTATCATCATCTGTCATAGGCTAACTTAAACCAATCAGATCAAATAACCATATGTTGGAGCAGGACTCTTTCCAAACCCAGTTGGAAGAAGAGCAAAAACATCTTTTCCTTGGAGAAAAGCCTTCAGCACTGCTTGTTTCTCATCTTTCAGTGTGGAAATACTCTCCAATTCTGATATAACTGCTGCTATAGCAGCATTGACGCTAACCTCTTTAGATGATGCCATTATTTTCTAAATGAAATCATCACGCTCTCATAGCTGCCATTAGTTCCTCATGGGACACCGATTCATCTGAACCATACGGTTTAGCTGTGAACACATAACTTGAAGCCTGCCAACATGGATTCTGAGCTCTGGTGATATTGTGAATCCAACTGCCTCACAAGGTAAGATTTCATCTGGTTAGGAGGGTGATGTTTTCTGTTTTTCCAACATTATGCATTTGAGTTCAACTAGACTGCATGTTCCTCAGTGGAACAATGAATCACAGAGTCATTGTTTAACTGCTCTCTATGGGCATGTTGCACTTTTGGCCACGTCCCAATCAGTGATCTCAAAGCCTGTCCTGTTGAGTATAAAACACAGAATGTGGTTAGCCTCTCACTCCCACTCGATCTCTGTCACATATTAATTCTAAGTAAATGTAAATCGCAGCCTATTTTACTTAGGGTAC
The DNA here is from genome assembly GCA_037975065.1 of Chaetodon trifasciatus. NCBI lineage: Eukaryota > Metazoa > Chordata > Actinopteri > Chaetodontiformes > Chaetodontidae > Chaetodon > Chaetodon trifasciatus. Next base: position 1,918,751 of record JBBMOE010000047.1, on the reverse strand, counting down.
TCACTTTTAGCTGCTTCAGATTCAGTCTCATATTGTGCATGCTGGCTCTCTGTCACCTTGTCATGGCTTACTGGGACACTTAAAGAGAATCATTAATGTCATTAGTAACATCTGTGCTCGTCAAAAAAGGAGTGGGCATCCTTCCTGGAAATTAACGATTCCCCAAAGAAATCATCAACTCTTCTGTGGGACACAGAGAAAGCAGTTTTAAGAGGTACAATAATTTCATTTTCCGTTTAGAAAAGAAAGAAAGAACAAGCAGCTGAACAGGAACAAAAACAGGAAATTCACAATGACCTAAGAACACATGAAATTATGACTAAGAAAACTCAATTCCCGATACTTCAACGAGACAGTTTCCAGCATAATAACAAATCTGGTACCAAATAAACAAAAAACAACAATTTCCATCATTAAGGACGCAGAGTTTTTAATTTAATGGATTATCCATCATTACAGCAGGCAGGAACCATCATAGCCATCACACTCACTCTCTCCCTCCCTTTTCATCGTTTTCATCAAAACTTAATTTCCACAGGTGCTGTTAGCCGTCATAAAATGAGTCCAAACTCCCAGCGCACATCATAAGATCAGTCTCTATGCAGATGACATGTTACTGTTCCTACAAACCGTTTCATAGCCAGTCTATCAAATGGCATCTCTGACAGCACGGGGGAATTTCCACAGGATCACAAACAATATGTTTGCAGCATCTAATTTGACTCCCATCTGGAACAATCCTGATTTTCTAAGTAAGGACAAACCACTTGATTTCCACGCAGTGCGTCACACACCTCAAACTCATCCTATTTTTTTGTTTTTTATGTATTTTTTTATGTAGTCATCGCTTCATTCTTCTTTCATTCTCTTCATTCACCATTTTCCTATTCATTTCATTCTTTCCTGGTTATTTGCTTAATTATTAGTTTATTAATTCTTCATTCTCTCCATCTCTAAGACTCCTCCACCACCATAATATTATAAAAACTGTTGAGGCTGTGCTCCACCCTGTCACTGTCGCAGTGACAGGCTGTTCATTCTTCTTGTCTTCCTCGTGTTGTTTTGTCACAGTTTTGCCTTTTGTCTAGCAATAAAAATGTAAAAAATGATACCTGTGCTTTCTCCACTATAAGTCAAAACACAAAGAAGCCACAAATAAAATGATTCTTTTTGAAAAATTCATCAAACTCAGCAAAGAGTCTGTTGAAATAATGATGAAGACATAAAACACACTGTCTGAATCCTTGCACATTCTGTGCTTAAAGGTGCCCAAACTGAATGTAGATTGTCAGCAGTACTTTTTCAGTGTTTGTGGGTGTCCGTGTGGCCAGGATGTATATGTCTAAACACTGCCTTCACTTCATTATGTAACATCTGTTCCTCTCCACCTGTTACAGTCAGTTCTGCTCAGATATCCACCAAAGTGTTTCCAAATCTGGTTGAGTTTATGTCGACTGCTGAGGGCTTAAAAAGAAACCCCTAAATGTCCCTCAGTTGTTTAATCCTGAAGGTAAATAGCCAAATGTAAAGACAGGGACGTCTCATCCAGATGTTTCCAGCAGCTGGAGTTTGATATCAGACAACAAACATCAGTTGTTTTGACTCCCCAGACTCAAAGAATGAGTTTTTTTACCTTAAATGAGTTAACATTTTCAGGAGAAGATGTCACGTTCATGCTCCTCGAGGAAACTAATTCTGTGAGTTTGTGTTGTTTCCAGATTTGGTGAATTTCTAATTGGATTTACAAGTTGTGAAAATAAACTCCTTTTCCTTCATCTGGCAGTTGAAACACAGATTATCTGCAGCTTAAAATAAATCCAGTGAAAAGTATTTTGACAAAGCAGCACTGACATCACACCATCCAACTGAATTCAACTATGAAACGCCCTGCTGATTTCCACTGTAAGATCCATGTCAATAAACTCTTCGAAAGGAAAGGTTTATTTCCCTTTTTATAAGCCAAGAATTCCTGACGAGGCCTAAAGTCAACTGTAACTTTTTCATGTTCTTTAACACTTTGTCAGTTTCTCAAATGAGGCATGGATTGTTTTAAGATCAGATCTATTGGAGGGATTAAGTGGCTGAAGTTCACCTCAGGTCGTCCCCTCCGCTCAGCCAAAGACAAGCTCGATCCAAAAACCGCAGAGTATCGCTGTCAATGGCTCATTTGATGCAAGCAGCCACGGTTTCAGTTGTTCTGCCCACATGGATCGCCTGCCTCTGCTTATAAAAACGCTCCAAACTCCCCCAGATTAAGCTTGGATGGAGCTTGTCAGTTCAAGGATGATGTGATGCAGTGTCTAAGCTGCTCTGACGTGTAGAAAACACACATCAGTCAACGCTTACGAGTTTACATGAGCCTGTTCCATTAATTCAATATTCTTTCATTTTTGATGCATACATTTCTGCCATTGCTGAATTCTGAGAGAAAATTCATGACAAGGTGCTCTCATATATAAGGGTACTATCATCATAACACTTCACTTATACAACACTGTTTCTTATTTTCCACTGGCGGAAAAAAGTCTTTGCAGTGATTCTTACTACTCTGCATGAATCCCTTCAAATGTGGGCATCTTTTGCATGCAAGTAGACCTACATTACAAAGATTAAGTGCTCCATGAGCCTGAATGTGAACTAAGATGAGGGAATCTCTTCTTGAATGATGCATTTCGCAGCTCATACTGGATCTGGAGCTTTTGGTTCAAGCTTTTAATAAGATACAACAACACAACTTCAGCAGAGTGAATAAACTTTGAGACAGCTTCTTGTTACTGTTTCATTCGGATTTCATTAGAAAATACAAGGAAATAAAATGCATTGTAATTATTGTAAATAATAATAGGACACGGTGAAGAGTCTCATTTCTTTTTGTTTTATTTCTCAGCTCCCTGCGGTGCATGGACACAAACTTATTACAAACTACAGACCACTTTATTGTTCAGAAATGATTTGATTAAACAGACTGGAACTGTTTTATTTTGTGCAGCCAAACCTTCACCGATAAATATTCTTTTCTGTTACGCCACAGTACCGTGTGATAAGAAATCAACAGTCATGTGTGAGAACAAGGATCACACTATGTTCAGTGAATTTGTGATTATGTAACAGAGCTAAATCGTGCTTTAGGAACAGTAGACCACATATATTCTTGGCAAGGCCCGCATCTGTTAAGTTGTTCCTTATGATGTTGGGAATCCCTTCAAGAGCCACGGAAACTCCTCCAAGGATCCACTGGACTCCTTCAAGATCCCTTCAGCTCTTTCAAAACCAGTCAAAGCCTTTCAAGGGCCAGGAGAACACCGTCATGTACCCCTCAAACCACTTCAAGGACCAATGGAACCATTTTGGGGGGCGTTGAATGGAACTCCTTCAAGGATGTTTGGAACTCCTTCAAGACCTCTCGGACTACTTCAGCAGCCATTAGCCCTTCACAGTCCCCGGGAAGCCGGTCAGTGACCACTGGGACACATCTGGGGTCGCTGGAATTCCCTTAAGGGTCATCAAACCACAACAGGGACCTTTTTTTTGTAAATCAGGAATTTTACCTGCATTTCGACCGGAGGAAACAGGGACTACGCTTTGTTCTGTGGCTGCAGTTTTAGGTCCCAAAAAGGTTCTGCTCTGGTGTAGTACTTACTGACAACCCAGGATCTTCATGTTTTAAGATGCAGTTTCTGAGACTAACCAACTAACTGCCAAAAAGGGGCTTTGTTGATTGTCATGACGTATTTAGTCTTCAGTATCAGACCTCAAAGGAGGCGTCACCTGAATTATGGCAAATGAAAATTGTCATTTTTATTAGCCATGAGTTTGTCTACTTATCACACTAAACTAAACAGCATGTTCTGGCTGCACCTGTCTCGCCTCACACAGTGTCCCATACTTCCTGCTCTGATTCTCCTCAGTCTTCCAGTCAGGTCGCCACGATCTCATGCTCTTCATCTTACACACTCCTGCTGAAGCACCAGAAAGCTGTTTTTTCCTCTGTTACACAACCTGCCATCTCCCTGTGATTTAGATTCAACAGCACACCAAGACATTATCAGCACTTGCCTCAGGACTGTCTCTTCTCCGTCTGACACAGCCACTGCTGCTCAACACCATCAAGACAAATGGGAGTGAGGGAGGAGCTGGCTCTGAACTCCTGTTTTAAATGAGCTGTTGCAGATAGACTTCAGAGGAGAGGACCATGTGTTCCTTCACAGAGGAAGAAAGACACCAACCAGTGCAGCCAGTTTAGGATTTAAGAACAAGCTGAGACGCTGCGTTCAAGAACAACATGAGACCAAAATGAGGAGTCCTACACCGGGGACCCGCTGCTGTAAATTCTGTCCAAACTCCTCTTCATCAAAACGAAAGCTGCTTTATTTGCTTTTAAGTGCAGCAACATGAGCGTAACACCCCTGATGTTGTGTTTCAAGCTTTATGCTTGAACATTGATTCATGTAACCTGCAACAATTCAGGTTTCAGTAGACTACTTTGTGCATAGTGCTAGTTAGCAAATGTTAGCATGCTAACATGCTAAACTGACATGGTGAACATGGTAAATATGTTAGTATTGTCTTTGTGAGCGTGTTAGCATGCTAACGTTAGCATTTAGCTCAAAAATACCCTCAAAGTCAAGCTAGCATGGCTGAAAATGCTTAATTTTGTTAAAGAAACATGCACAATCACTAATATGATTACAAATTTTCAAGTCAGTACTCATGTTTCCTCATATCCCGTCACATCCAGTCCAAATTTTGACACACCTTTGACCCCAGATGTGACTGCCTGATCCAGAAATGTCCGATTTGTCATCGTTTGTCAATCAAAATCAGCATCAACAATCTGATGTTTTAGCGATCCCTCACCTGCAGCCAAAATCCGATGCAAAGGGGGAAAGTAAATATTGCAGTGTGGCTGTGACATGAGGACTTCACTGGACTGTTTGGACAGATGGGAGGAGGCCTGAGTCATCTGACAGACTAAACCACACATACAAACACACTCAGACATAGACACAAGCACATTCTGTACAGGCCTGGCAGCTGCATGTTCATATACGCCAACTTCGACTTTGTTGTTCTCTCTTTTGTCTTTTTCACGCTCTCCTTTTCCAACTCGGACACGCACATGCATAAATCAAAACATTATTTCTGACTGACTAATCTTGAGCGGAGTTGGATTGATGCCTCGCACACATACACACGCTCTGAGTTTCCAGGAAAGGCAGAGCAGAGCGTTTGAATGGCCTCCAGTGGACTTCACATCATAAACAGGAATGATGAGCTGTCCAACTGACGCTGGAGCCAAAGAGAGGCCGGCGGGCAGAGGACACATCCACTGGGACTGGAGCGTTTGTTCATTTGCTGCATGTTATATCTATTTAATGTTGGGTCTGATTCATTTTACATGCATGGCTCACAGTAGACATTTTAAAATCATGTTTCCAAGGTGAAGAATTAACTTTAAATCTCAGATTTAAAACCACTTTTAGTTTATTCATTCCTCTTCAGTTCCAAAGTCCTTTTCCAAGCGGCACAGGAAACTACTGGAGACTCTGAAAGTGATTAGGATATACACTGTGAGACAACTTCTTACTGTTTTATATGAATTTCATCTGAAAATGTAAGGACATGTACTGTAAACACTGCAAAATAACTGCGAATAATAATAGGACAGGGTAAAAAGTCACATTTCTTTTTTTTTTTTATTTCTCAGCTTCCTGCTTTAATCTGCAGAAATGCACATCATTTGATTGGAACCGTTTTATTTCAAGCAGCCAAACTTTCTCCAATAAATGTTCTTTGCTGTTGCACCACGGTATCATGTGACAGAACATTAAACATCCAACAGTCATGTGTGAGAAGAAGAATCACAGTGTGTCCCTCTAGTGCATTTCTTATTATATAACAGATCTAAATCATGTTGTAGAAACATCAGATGCACATTCTTGGCAAGGCCTGCATCTGTTAAATTGTTCCTTACAATGCTCCGAATCCCTTCAAGGGTCTCTTGAAGGTCTCCAGAGACCTCCACAATGCCTTCAGTGACCTCTCAAGGGATCACTGGAACCCCATCGTGGTTCATTTGAATGCCCTCAACGAGCCTTGGAACCCAATCAAAGAACAATTTTTGGAACTATAGTGAGCACACACACACATCCTCCTCTTTATTCAGTCAGAGTCTTGAGATCATCAATACAGCTCACTCTCTCTTAAACTCTCTTGAGTGAATCTCTATGGCAATGTGGGTGACAACGGCAACACAAACAAACAAAGATGGATGAAAATCCCCTTTGTGTCATGTCTTCTCCCCAAGAGTTCAGAGTGATCAGCTCATCTGACAGGATGTTTATAAAACTAAACTCAGGGTCTAAAAGCCTCAGCGGGGGACTCCAGAAGCTGTGCTGCTGTTCATATCAAACTGCAGCGGAGACTCTGACTGACCAGTGTGTGACATCATCATCATCATCATCATCATCATCATCATCATCATCATCATCATCATCATCATCATCATCATCAAATACCAATACTTTGTCAGGCCCAGGGCATCTAACACAGGCACACAAGGTACCCATAAGTGTCTATGTTAGAAAAACCAGGCTTTCAACTGATGGCACCATAAATTCATCCACAGCAGCATTAGAGGCTCAGAGCAAGATGATGTGGTACAAAGAGCAAGAAAGTCCACAAAAAGTTTTCTGACAAGTTCTGAAATTGACAGGCGTGGCAGCTGAGAAAATGTATTTTTTTCTTTCTTTGTTGAACTGTTGATTAAGAAAACAAAAGGTGGTAGAGAGGCGTTCAAGAAACGAAAGTCCCTGTCTCGAATCATATCAGGGACATCACCGTGACACCGTAGAAATTCAGGTTTTTCAGACTCAATGTAAACACAGTCACTTTTTCACAGTTCAAAAGCTCGATATTATAGTTTTAAGCTGCATGCTACGTTAAGTCATGGGGTTAGAAAAGTACATAACACACACATGAAAACACATAAAGAGCGAGAACACAAGCTGTCTGAAGTTCAAAAGCATTAATATTACTGACATTGTCGCATTTGAGGGCATAAATAATGGCTCTCACTTTCATTCTCTGCCTCTCTTTATCACTCAGATTTATATATCAGACCCACACAAACACACACTGGAACACACACATACACACACACACCCTTCAGGGATCAGACTCTGGGTGGATTTTCTTGGCTTCCTCCTGCAACAGCTCTGAAAACTCAGCAGCCGCTGGAGCCTTCCGACACAAACACAACAGCAGCGGCTCTGTGGTGAGACCAGCCGGACGGGAAGGAAATGAGCCCAGCAGAGGCTGCACAGTCATATCACACAGCGTGGAGGGACGACTGTGGAGCCGACTGTTCGGACAGCATGTGTAAATGTTTACCGCCCGGACCAGAGACAGAGAGCCCAGTGAAAAAGCCTGTTGTGGTGTAGCCGTAAATGCGTTCAGTGAAGCAAAACATGTCGAGGACACATTTAGAAATACATGCACAAATGAATACACACACACATAAATCCTACTAGTGTCTCCCAGAGGCTGCAAGGTTCATTGTATTGGACTGAGCAAACAACAGATTGATGATTAAATATTCTTTAAAATTACCAGCTGATAAGACGAGCCCCCGCTGAGCAGTGCAGTGATTTTGATGTAACGGCGCAGCTGGACCTGTTTGTCATGTGATTTTCACTATACACAAGCTATTTGAGTCAATAATGAGTAAGAAGTTAAGGTGTATCAAATCATTTTTGGGTCAGGAAGTCAGCAGGAAGTCAGCAGGAAGGCAGCAGGAAGTCAGTGGCCTGGCGAAACAAGGTCTCGAAGCTGCTCTTTGGGCCCAAAAACATGCACTGAACGGGTTAGGGTTAGGGTTAGGGTTGAAATGAAGACAAATTACTTGTGTCATCTACAGCTGCAATAATCTATAAGACTGATAATGACATAATGATCACATGATGTCACACATGATGTCATAGAAAGCATGACATTGAGTGTTTAGTGGTTAGAACAATCGATTGTTTCTAAAACAGAGCTTTCGCATCACGCTGCTGATGACTGCTCTCTTCTGATGAAGGTCACTGAGGAGGTGACTGAGGCTCGTGGACGAACCGTTCATTTCAAATGATTTACTTCGAGGAAGCGAAGGCACTAATTTGTGTGTTTGTGAGTCAGAAACGAGCCACTGAACTGTCATTTACCGAGCTCAGCGTCAGATGGAAAACGTCAAGTTTAAAATTCAGTGGGGAATTAAAGTAAAATTGTGAGTTTCATGGTCAAATTATGGAACAATTTCAAAAGAGCTTTTCTAATTTCATAATTAACCCACTTCAATGTTTAAAGGATGCCAGCACAAGGCCAGACTGTGAGATTTACACACAGATGATGCAGTTCAAAACAGACAAGTCTGAAACCCTGGCTGGACCTTTCAATCACTGTATTGAACTGTCTCTTACTGGAAAAATCAATTGTTGCACACCAGCACTGACTGACTGGGGGTCAATGGGAACGTGCAGCCAGCAGAGTGTAACAGAGTTTATGATTACACAATAGCCTGAAGGACAAAGAAGGTATCAGTTGACACTGCAAGAGGAGACGCAGACACATCAGTCCTGAGAAACTGGATAATAATAAAACTGCGTGTTTTCCATGGTGAAAGTGTGACCACATTTGTTATTCATTGAGAAAACTGATTAAAATTTATAACCCTAAAGTATTTGCTGATGAAGCATCCTGCAGTTTTTGAGCCAAGAGTGACAGAAACGAACGATGCACATTAGCTCGACATCTTCATCAGCTGTATCAGATATCATCAAAGAACAACCAACAACTCTGTTTGTTTAAGTCTCTTATCGTGTTATCTGAGTGTGATGGTTAGTTACAACATGCACACACACAGTCATACAGTGTCAAAGCCAATATCTTCTCTGACTCTGGAGCTGCTTAAGGGGAAATTTAAGGGGGAAAACAGGTTCGATTTAGTCCAAGACAACCTGTAAAGATCAGCCTGAAGTGCACGTGCCACTGGAGCGCTTTGGTCTGCATGATTTCAGCTCCTTTACTCTGAGTTACTCTCAAGGTTGGAATAAGTATTAAGATCTTTTGCTTAACCAGAAGTAACAAAATGCCCCGATAAGAAAAAGTGTTGCACCAGAAGTTTTACTCGGCTAAAAGAAGGTCGATTTACTGTAGGAGTATTATCAGCAGACGCACTTAAAGCATAAAGGTAAAAGTACTCTGCTAATAACTAACATCACTTACTGCTAAGACACTGCCTATAAATTGATCATATGTGTCCACAGGTCTTAAACTTTACAGATAAACGGACAGTGTTTGAGATGCAGTAGAAGCATAAAGTAGAATCGCAATACCAAAGTAAAGTGCAAGTACCTCAAAATTCCACGTACTTGAGTTACTGCTCCACCACGCACAACTTTAATCACATACACACATCTGCACCATCCTGCCACCCCCTCCTCCCGTCTGACACACGTCACACACGCCCACCAATCGCCTCCTGTGTTTATCCTGCAGCTTTTATAAACCGGGACAGCCGGAGCCTGAAGCTGCACACTGCATCAGTCTGTGTCGGTGACGGAGGGCAAACCTGCGCACTAACAAACTTTAAATCTTCGACACTTTAATTTCATAACAGTTTGAAGTCCAGCTCCCAGTCTCTTCTCGAGCTTCCTCTCGGCTGTCCCATCATGCGTCTCCAGTTTGTCCTTTGCGTAATGACCCTGCTCGTCTGCCCATATCTGGTGGCCGAGGCGCGGATAGCCAAGCGCTTCGCCATCGGCTGCCCGGAGAAGTGCGACAAGTCGCAGTGCGCGCCGATCCCCGCTGACTGCTTGGCCGGCGACGTGCTGGACCGCTGCGACTGCTGCCCGGTGTGCGCGTCCGGCGAGGGCGAGCAGTGCGGGGGCTCCGACGACCGCGAGTGCGCCGAGGGGATGGAGTGCGTGGTGACCGACGGCGTGGAGGTGTCCGCCACAGTCAGGCGGCGGGGCAAGTCCGGCGTGTGCGCGTGCACCAGCTCCGAGCCGGTGTGCGGGAGCGACGGCGTCTCGTACCGGAACATCTGCGAGCTGAAGCGCGTCAGCAACCGGGCGATGAAGCTGCAGAGCCCGCCGGTGATTTTCATTCAGAGGGGAGCCTGCGGGAAAGGTGAGAGCTGTGTGTGTGTGTGTGTGTGTGCGTGCGTGCGTGCGTGTACGCGTGCGTGCGTGCGTGCGTGTGTGTGTGTGTGTGTGTGTGTGTGTGTGAGAGAGAGAGAGAGATTGTATCTGTAACAAAGTAAAGAGGGCAGGACTCTGGAGGGATAACTGCTTTCACACAGCCTGAAGTGTGATAAGACAGAAATATTTCAGAAATTCGTGTGTGTGTGTGTGTGTGTGTGTGTGTGTGTTTTGGATGTGAACTTGATGACCTCAGCAGCAGCTCATACACAGCATGAACTTTCTCGTCCATCTGGTGACCAGTGTTCACACCTTCCAAAGAATCATTCTTAAATGAACTTTGTTGACAATGTTGACAACACACTGAAATGGAAGCAAACAGGACGCCAGGTGAACTAAACCGCCCAACAGAGAAAAGGCAAATCCTCACGAGAAGATGAAACCAGAAAACGTTTGTTGGTTTTACTTGAAAAATGACGTCAATAACAAATTTGATGATCAAAATTCTTGATTAATTTTCTACAGTTATCAGGTGTTGAGTGGATCTGCTTTTTGAGGAAATGCTCAGTGGCTAAGCCAAAGCTAAAGCGCGTTAAGATGCACTTCCTCTAATGGCCACTAGATGCTGCTCCATTGGACCAATGGCTACATTGAAGTAAATGGGAAAACTCCCAACTTCTCTCCACAAACGCAAAGTCACTAAAATGATTTCCTCTCTGGGTATGCTTTCATTAGTGAGCTTTAGACGTGCTGGTATCGTGTTTTTTACCTGTGCAGAGCTGGGCTAAGCTAAGCTAGGCCAACTGCCTGCTGGCTCTCAGTGAAAGTGAATCAGCATATTTCCCTCGATGTCAAACCTTTCCTTTTGTCTCGTTGCAGCTCAGCTCAGTCTGATCTGCCAGCTGCTAAATTTAGCAAACTTCAGATCAATATTTCACTTTGAGTCACTTTTCTTGTGCTGCTTTACTGCGTTTAAGGATTGTCCTGCGATCGGCAGGTATTTCCATCCTCCAGGTGACCTCACACGTAATACTGCAGTGACTCAGTGGTTTGGGTTTTGTGTTGCAGCTGCAGGTTGAAACTGAATAAAACTTTTCATGACAACTTCAACTCGTTTCAAAGGACGTTTAGATCTTTTGCAGCATCAGTGTTCAGTGTCTTTATTAGCACTGTCTCTGTCTCTCTGGCTTCTTTCCATTTGCTGATCAGTCAGATTTGCATCGGTGCCTCACACCGCACCAACCCCCCCCCCCACACACACACACGCAGAAACACGCACACACACTCTTTATGTTATCTTTATAAAGTCATAATGTCTTGAAATTAGGCCAGGATGTCCTGAGTGCCTGCCCTGTGCTACAAAAACAAACAGTGCTCCCCAACGAGTGTGTGTGTGTGTGTGTGTGTGTGTGTGTATGTGAGAGAGGGGGAGTAATGAAAGCATATTAAGGAGCAAACACACACACACACACACACACACACACACACTGTGAGGCTGCAGCTGTGAACACACCGATCTGCTGAGTGCAGTTTCTGACTCTTAGAGTTCAACAAGGTCAACGACTTTCTTCTTCTTCTCCTCTTTTCTTATTATCACTAGTGTCTGTTCTCCCCTCGTCCTCGCCATCCTCTTTCTTCTCCTTCCTCACCGGGTTCCTCTCCTCCTTTCTCTCGTCCTCTTTCCTCCCTCCATTTCCTCCATTTTCCTCTCCACCTCTCCATCTCTTTTGCCACTCTTTACTTTCTCTTCCTCCTGCCTATCACATCGTATTCCCCTCTCTCCAAACGGTCTCTCCTCCTCTCACTCTTCTCATGCATCCCTCTCCTCCTCCCATCTTTCATCTGTTGATCCAGGAGGGAAGAATAGCGAGTTATTCTTCCTCTCCTCCTCTTCTTCGCTCTCCTCCTCTCATCTCTCCTCCCTCTCCTACCAGCTGTTCTTTAATTCTTTTCCTATCTTTCTGTGCATCCATCTCATCTCCACCTTATCCTCCTTCACTTCCACTCCTTCTGCTCTCTCCTCTCACTTCCTTCCTTCCTCTCCTCTCTCCTTATCTCCTCTCCTCACATCTTTGATCAGTTCGACGAGGAGAGACGGACGAGTTTGTGCATCGCTTCAGTCTCAGGATTTGAGCTTGTTGAGCTGAGGAAAGAAATCTGGAAGATGTCAGTGATACACACACACACGCACACACACACACACACACACACAGTTAAGTCTTGTGTCATGATTCATCTCTTGGAGCTGATTGGCTGATTGTGTAACTTCCTGAAAAGACGCAGATCTAGGTCAAACTGTTATTTCACCCACATTTGAAGGATCAGAACTGTTTTTCCTTTTGTCATTTTTCTCTTATTTTTTCTGCTTCCTGTACAGACTTGCGAGTTCTCTGTCAGATTGACAGGCTTGGTTACTGCATCAACAAAACACAGTTGCACAGTGACTCAACTCTTTCAGGAACTGGAGGAATTTTTCCCAGTTCGGGCTCGTTCAGCTCGTAATGAGATTTCACATAAAGTACAAAACAGGGTATCGTTTTATTTTTGGCGAAGGAATGTTTGATTTGTGAGTGTGGAACTGGTTAAAAAGCCAGATTCATCACTGCTGATCACTTTAAAAAGTCAGTTACAGCCTCATTTTAGTTCATGAGAGTTGCAGATATAAACAGAAATATATATCAATTAACTTTATCATTATTAATAATAATGCTGTTATACTATATTTTTCTTGTTGCTGACAAATGGCATGAACCAAAACAAACAGTGTGCTCTCATTATACCTGCTAACATCCCAACCCTGTCTGTGGGTCTTAGCCCAAACCACTGCATCCTGCTGAAGACACGCAGAGGTGGACCATCTATCACACAATACTGCTCGAGCAGACATGTTTTGAACGCTCCTTGTTGGTGCATTCAAGGACACTGACACCTGAGCCAGAATTGGTTGATTGTACCAGCTGCTGCTTTTTTTAGTGTAGCCATGTTCAGTGTGGAATTGACCTTCAGCAGCGCAGTCAGCAGCGCTGTTACCGACACCTGCAGTGTGATCGCGATGTTTCCTCATTCGTCTGACTGGCTCCATTCAGTTTATATCAAAGCTGCAGCAGCTGGCGCACCACTAATCCTCCAGCCAAACACACACACGTGCAAACACACACGCACATAAACACATCGCTGTCCTCCAGGCGCTCTGCTGCACCTGAGGTCTAACTCTGCAGCAGAGCCGGAGGAGGTTCTCAGAAAACCTCGAGTCATGTGAGTTGAACTGGATTCAGGATTCAGCCTGGACTGCAGTCACATGACCTGGAGCCGAGTCAGACTCAGGTCAAGCATGTGAAGTTCAAACATGAAGAACTTGGATGCAGCAGTACACAGATATTCAGAGAAACTACCTCACGAAGTGGTGACAGTGAAAATGTCCAATCTGGATTGAGAGTTCATAAACAAAGACTCCCACTGAGCTTGAACTAAATATGTATTTTTCTTTTTTAATTAAGTTTATGTAGAGTCAGACTTTATTAATTATCATGATTCTGACACACACCGGCCTCGTTTCATCATCATCACCTGCAGTATGACCCTGATGTGCAGCGGACAGAGGAGGTAATGAGTGTGTCGCTGCCCTTAACCTTTGAAACCTCTTTGTATGCACCGTGCAGAGTGTTTTACACCCTTGTTTTCACTGTTTTCTGAGGATGACGTGCCTTCATTCGCTGATGTGTTGCAATTGGTGACATCTTTCGAGCATGTGTGTATCAACCCTGGCTGCTCCTGATTGGTCAGAGATTTCATCGTAAACAGCCGCGGCTCGGTTTTATAGCGTGTAAAGTCTGAATGTCTCGTCCCACGTGCCGCTTTAAATCACTCTGCTTTGAGAAAACCGACACACACAGATGTGGGAAAGTGTCTTCTAACTGGTCCCAGCAGGTTAAAGTTGGCGGGACCGACTTAGAAGCGAAAGTAGCCGTGACAGATGTTGAAGCGCAGCTTAAGTGGGGTTACGTAAGGCGACAGCGGTGGTCACACATGGACTGTCAGATTTTTGTCCAAAGATATCTCGACATCCCTCTTCTGCTATCTCTCAGCATCTTTTGAGGCTCTCCTGAGGTCATTTCCTTTGTTTTATAAGCATCAGTGGGAGCAGCAGACAGTTTACAGCTGCTCTCAGACCTACATTTAATATACTGCACCGCACATCTGGATTCAGTTTAACACAGCAGCTACAGTTTGGGTCCTATCACACCACCCTGCACCACCCGTCAGGATGCTTCAGATGAAACGCGGGAAACTCAGACACGGCATTACGCCCAACAACGGAGTAGTGTGTGTGTGTGATGGTTCACTGAATGTGTGTTTTCCCTCCTCCAGGTCAGCAGAACCCCGACAGTCTTCGTTACAAGTACAACTTCATCGCTGACGTGGTGGAGAAGATCGCACCTGCTGTCGTTCACATTGAACTGTACCGCAAGTAAGAAAAACGGCTTTGTTTGGTCCTGTTTCCAGTTTTTGAGATGATCATCTGGCGCCTCTGACCACACACCTGCAGTTTAACCTGTATTTCAGTGAAGAGTGTAGTAGAGGGAGTGCTGCTCTCATATTGTGGTTGGAGGCTGCAGTATCAGTCAGAAATATGTTCCCGTCTCGTCCTCTTTCTGCTCAGGATGATATTTTCGAAGCGGGAGGTGGCAGTAGCCAGCGGCTCCGGCTTCGTCGTGTCAGAGGACGGACTGATTGTCACCAACGCTCACGTGGTGGCCAACAAGCACCGAGTGAAGGTACAGAGAGCAGTGGCTGTAGAGTCAGTGCAGGGGACGGATGGGACTCCAGCTAACTTATCGTTTCCAAACGTGAAAGTTTGTGCCCGGTTCATGGTTTTGTTTCATGGTTTGAAACTGTTGTAACATGACAGGTGGAGCTGAAGAGCGGAGCCACATTCGACGCCAAGATCAAAGATGTGGACGAGAAGGCCGACATCGCTCTGATCAAGATTGACGCACCGGTGAGTAGAGAGAGGGATGACGGGACGGGACATGTCAACTTTTGAAAGCTGCATTGTGATGTCAGCCTCTCCGTCATGATCACTTCGAGTTCAGGTCTTTAGCTGTGGGAGTGGAGCGTGCTCAGAGGAACAATCAGGTGATGGAGCTCCTGTCATTGTCCCTCAGCTGGATGCTCGATTTTTATGGCTTGACTGAGACAGAACTGAGCATAAACTCACATATTTGTTTGCGATAATTCACAAGACACCTCGTCTTTCCTCAATTTAACGATGCATTTCTCGAGAAGCTTCCTCTCGTTGTGTCCTCTTGTGCCCTTTTTCTTCTCCTCTCAGACAGACTTGTTTTTTCCGCTCCTCTCTTCTCCTCCCTATTTTTTTAATTTTCCAAATCAAATTCAAGTATTTATTCCTTTTGGAAAATATGTTTTTGCTGAGCATTCCCCATGCAAAGGGCTGCTTTTAATTTTAGCTCAGTGGGATCTTTGAGGTGAGACACCTCAGCAGAATACCAGCATGACTCAGGAAAGTGGATCTCTGTGGAGCAGCTCAGGAGACGGAGGGAACTTTTTCATGTGGGATAATTTGGGTTCTAATTTTCTCGCAGCTCTCTGTTTTGGTTCAGGGATGACTGGACGGCCGGGTTCAGCACAGGAAGTGAGGTTAGGCAACATTTGTGCAATGGAAAAACATTTTTAGTCTCAGAAGGTCAATGCCTGTCATTTTTGTGCAGACACTGGGCAGTCAGAGCAGCACAAGGTCAGACACTTAAAGGGGAAGTTCTTCAGTTATGTGGCGAAAATTTAGGGATCTTGATGCCAGATTCACTCTTGCCCTCAATTTAAAAACCAAAATAAAGTCTCAAAACATCTAAAAGCAGCCTGTTTTTGATGGGACATAGCAAATTAGAGTTGCAGAATTGGAAACAGGCTGAAAAAGAGAAAACAGGAAACAGATAAATGGAAGTGAAGATGAAGTGATGAAGGCCAGCTGTGCTTACAGAAGCAGACAGGACGCTTCATGCAACTCTGACCTGGATTCTGATTTCACAACATTAAAAACAACATTTGAGAAACATTACACTCTTTTAAAAAGTCTAACAATGATTGAATGACTCTTCTTAAGGACGCCTGCATGAGATGTCGTTTGCAGATGAGAATACCAAAAACTCAAGAGAAGTAAAGCAGAATATGGTTCATCAAAATAAGACCAGAGAAGGGAAGATCAGGGTAGCACTGAACTGCCTCTCTGCCCCCTCCAGTCCGTCACGAATGCAGGTTCAGACCTGTTAACGCCATCTAACGTCCTTCCTGCCGTCTGGAGCTGTAATCAGAGGAAAGCACGTTTTTCAGGGGATGAAGATGTTTCGACACAAACACGCAGAAGAACAGAAATGTCACCACAAGCGTGACTGTGGTGTTTTGAAGCTCATGTTTGTCCAGTTTTTTAAATCTTCCAATTTCATATCTGCACGTCAAATGTTCTCACATCTGAAATCGATTAGTTTCACTGGAAAAGTGCAAAGATAAAGAAATGTGATCTGTCAAAGCTAACAGCTACCAAAACGGTACAGTTACCAAACAGCAAAGACAGGTTTGACTATGTTATTTCAGAGTATGAATTTTTTACCTCATGCCGGCTCCAGCTTTAGATACTCAGTGAAGGTTCTTATATTTCCTCCAAAAACAAACTGCTGTTGTTGTTGGATGCCTCAGATTTAACTTCAGATGGGCAGAGCGAGAACAGCTTGTACACAGACAAACATTTATTGAACACGGAGACAGTGACTGTGCGGGACCTGAGTTCACGCTCACCGGTCAGACTGGGACCAGCATGGTTTTCCTCTGCATGTCTGGGCGGGGCAGCAGGGCGGAGCTGGAGCCCGGGGGCATGAAATTATGTAGAAATCCACAAACTGCTCAGCACTGCGGTTGTGGTTTAGGTGCACCAAAAAAACCAAAAGGCAACTGTACTTCTGCAAGAATGACTTACAGCCGTGCACACTCCCACACATCCAACACACACACACACGCACACACTTCCAACAACTTACACTCGCGGTCGTCTTCTCTGACATGAAAGTTTGTCTCAGCCGATTGTTGTTTTTCTGTTTTCATCTCTTCTGATTAAGTTACATAAAAGGAGCGTGACAGCACAAGATGAAAACAGGAAGTAGTTTGTGAAGAAAACAACAGATTAAAGGACGATTATGGTTGTTTACAGAACGTATTTTTGTGGATTAATCTGTTCAGTCATAAAAGAACAGACCTCGTACTGGTGGCAGTTCCTGTCAGAAGCAGCGCGTCTCTCCCTGTGTGCACAGCGCAGGTCAGTGTTTGCAGCCTTTAGCAGTAATTGGAGCAGTAAAGTGTTTGCAGACGAAGCAGTCAGACGTGCAGCTGCATGTTCGGGACAGATAACTTCTGCTTCACAAGTATCACAGCAGATTCACGGCCTCGGCCTTCATGCTCGCTTCTGACTTTCTACTCTAATTTTTTTTTTTATGGCCTTTGGAAAATGATTGTGATCTGGACGTAACCCAAACTGTCCTCTTGTGCTCTTTAGATAAAAATGATAAAAAGATGACAGCAGTCTCTGCCTGACAGTCCGTAGGACACGAGTTCATTGTAATAACTCTTAACAGCTGATGGCAAATCTGACTGGTGACTGATTAACGTCTGCTTGTTGGATGATCGGAGTTGTTTCATTTTTACAAACGATCATGAGAAGTTTTAGGTTGTGTTTTTAGATCCTCTGCCAGCAGACAGACAGACAGACACAGTGGAGCACTGAGCAGGTGAAGAGACAGATATGTCTCTCAGGTAGAGACAAAAAAAAAACAAAGCTAAAAGCAGAGTGAATATTGGACATAAATTCACCTTGGGGACAGACACTGGACCACAGATTAATGTGTCTCTGTATCTGCTCTCTACTTAAAAGGTGATAATGTGTTTTTACAGCTTGTTTCTGTTTCCCCCAAAGTGGCAAAAAACACAGTTCTTGCACTTTTAAAGCTCCTACACATGCACACAGGTGTTTTCACTTACGCTGCCTGATGAGACCTCTTCTCAGGACTGTGTGGGCATAAAGTGCCCCTCACGTCAGATTTCCACAGTAACCCCACCCAGCCGCCTCCTGACTAGACATCTGATGAGGGAACATAATTGAAAACACCTGTGTGGGTGTGCAGGTAGGATAACAGGCAGTCATGTGAGGGCTGTGAGTGAGCAGAGCTTCTGTTCAGTGAAACACTGGCTGGGTTTAAGACTGCTGATTTGGCCAAAAGGCAGCATGCACGATGCAGAATGTAAGCAAAGCCTGCAGCATGCCAAAATACCCGGATGTTGTACTGATTCTGCAGAAATCCCCAGAATTCATCACATGCAAAGCGCTGCAGTAGTCACAACCAGCCGGGCTGACAGTGGGAAGTCTTTTACAAAGTTTATGTAATTTCATCACTAAATTCACAATTTCTGAGGCAAGAAATCAACTGTGTAGATCTCAAGTACTGGCGGTTTTAGTCGAGTTGAGAAGCTTTGCAGGTGTCTGTGGTGGTAGTTATCTGGCCAGCCGTCCCTTCAAAGTGCTGCACGGTGCTGCTGGTTCGCCATCAGCTGTGTGATTCTTTACTTCTTCTGGTTTCCAAAACCAGAAGCAGGCTAATCCTGGGCTAGCATGCCGCAAAATAAATCACTTCAGTGCTTTCATGTGCAGCCAATGAGCTGGAAACAGACTTCTTTATGCTGAGAAACATCAGGCTGAGATGTAGAAGAATCCAGAGATTTCAGCTCAGTGACGTGAGCAGACGCAGAGAGACAGGAGTCTGTGCGTCTGTTAATGAAACTGACGTTTTAATAAGTCTCGCTGAGCACACTCATGTTTTCTGATCGTTACTTGTCATGAAGGTATGTGCTGCAGTCATCGGCCGGCCTGCGCTGGTGCTGCTGAGGCTGGCGTCCTCTGAGCGAGTGTGGGCAGGAGCTCTGTCGTGTTGTTTTGAGTCTTAACTCATCCAGTAAAGCCTTACAGCGATATTCCACCTTGATCCAGCATTGATTATTTTCCATGACACGTGTCATGAGCAGCTCCTGGAAACTGCTCTCAGCTGATCTGATCAGCTCAGAGGATTTAACAGGCTGGGACGTCTGAAGGCCAACGGCGGCATCTGATCCGTACTGATACCGCTAATACTTTTATTTACTCGAGCTTGATGGAAAAACTGCCGCTGCTGAACATTTGAAGTCGATCAATCGAGCCGGAGGGAGTGAGAGCAAGAGGGATCGTTTTCAAGAAAATATCTGCCGTTAATTCTAGCTTTAGTAGCAATTGTTTGCACACAGCACTGTCCTGTTATTTTTCATTTCACAGATTTTATCCCCTCAGCGAATTCCTCAGAGAGTTGGCAGCTCTCCGCTCTGCTTGTTCAACCACACGACTGAGCGGCCTCGTTCTGCTCGGGGTGAGCGAGGCAAGATGGAGGGGAACGACAGTGAAAGAGTCAGTTTCCTTTGCGTAGGTTTCTTAGCTCTGCTCATCAAGCGTCAGATCGTCCTCTTGTAGGACGAGCACAGGTGTTAATGAGGCTCTGTCGGCCTCAGCGTGAACAACACCAGCACTCTGAAACTGAGACAGCCAGATGAAATTCAGCCATTATTTTAATATTTACGCGTCTCCTCTTCCTGTTGAGACATGTCAAATTGTCTGCGGTGAAAAGACCTCATCAGTCCACAGGGTGAGGCGGGGCTCCATCAGCACAGACGCTAAGTGTCTGCACTCCTTTAAAACACACACGAGACAAGTTAATGTTAGCAAACCAGAAACAAGGAGCTGAAAGATGCTAAACCTTCCAGCTGTGAGCCGTTTGATCCATCGTTAAAATGGATTACAGCAGCTTTAAACTCATAATCAGACCTCCATATCATCTGAATTGAGCATTTCACACCTGCGAGCTGCAGTTTACAGTGAAAACAAAGACTTCCTTACCACTACGAGCTAACTGACCCTGTGACATGCTTACTGCACTCGAGGTTTTATATGCGGTGGATGAATGGACGGACAGATAATGAGAAGGAGAGGATGATGACAGAAGAAGAAGCACTGCTTTGTTCCTTGTTGTGGTCTTTGTGTTGGTTGCTTTGTTGCACTCCGCTGTGTTGTAAATTACTACTGAAAGCAGCCCCTCGGCTTTGTAATCTCGGCCCGGACAAAGTGCTGTCACCCTGAAAACCGCAGAGCGAGGAACACGCTCATTTTCCCGGAGGGCGGCGCTCAGCGGGCTGCGCGACGGACGGCGGCTTCAGATGATTGGCGTCGCGGTTGTGGTTCAGTACGGGCAAACAGAGGAGCTTTATGTTTAACCGATGGAAAGCTCTGATTAGAAGAGCTGAATGGATCCATTCATAAGCATCTTGTTTATGTCTCTATAAGCTTGTTGGTGATTTAGCATGAGGCGGTGTGGGACTGACCTCATGCAGCTTCCCTCTGGGATTTATTACATAAGCATTCATCACATCAGTCTACCTGCGATGGAGTTCAAACTGTGTTTTCAGGCCTCTTGCCTTGCAGTCAAACATTTATTTTAGCATTAAAGAAGAACAAGACAAGACAGGTAACTTTGCAAAAAGTATATGAGCTCACAACTAAAGAATGCTGCATATTAGGTGAGTACAACTCATTAAAAGTACACACATAGTATATTTAACACAGTTACAGTGTACATGTATCAGTATCAGTGTATATGTTGGCCAGTCTGGGACGCCATGTTTTCAATATGATTCCACTTGACTGGAGTGGATGAAGAGTTAACAGAGTGAAGTGTGAGAGGGGAACAGTGAGGCTGCGATGAATTCACACTTAGATCTCTCATTTTGGCTTCTGTTTCAGGCTCCACATTTTACTTTGCTGACTCATCCACAGGACACACACACACACACACACACACACACACACACACACACACACACACACACACAGACGCTAATGCACGAGCTCCTCAGGTCAAAGTCTGGTCATGTACAGATGTGTTGAGCATACCTGCGGCTTTTAGACGAGCTCTTCGCGCTTGTTGATCAAAGTTGCGAGACGGAGAGAAAACAGGTTTGCTTTTCATCTTCATCACTCCACAGCTGCCTCGGGATCTGTCTGCATCTGCCTCTCCCTGCGCCTGCCTCTCTCTCCTCTTCATCTCACCTCCGTCCTCCTCTTGTGTGTCTACCCCTCTCTCTTACTAAAGCATACCAAAAGTGGGTCAGAGTCTCCAGGCTCGTTACTTAACAGAGGAAATGGGCAGCAGATGTGTCCGTCATCACCGGGGGAACAAGATGCACACACGCACTCACTGACAGACAAACAGACGCTTGTCATGCTCGGTGGCGTGTGCCGCAGATGAGAGTTTGGGCCTAACATCACGGCTGCTTTATGCCTCAGTTTTTCTGCTCAGCGTCACATCTGGGCCTGAAGTAGGTTAGTAGGACAGCATGCAGGAGGCAGCGCAGGGTTCACGGATGTTGACGAAAGGGAAAAATAGTTCCTGTACCTGCTCCACTATTTGGATCCACTCCAGAATTTAATGTGCTCTTCCTTCCTTCATGCTACACCCTTCCAGCAAGTTTCATAAAAATCAGACTGGTAGTTTTTCCATAATCCTGCTGACGAACAAACAAACCGAACCGAAAACATGCCCTCCTCGGTAAATATCAGCAACTAAAGCAGGAGAAAAATAGAAATACCAAATAAAAAAATCTGTCGTTAAATAACTGAAACTGCTCTAAGTTTGGCAGAAAATCACAATTTGATTGAGAAAATAAGTTTCAGAGCCTTTAAACATTTATTTGAGAGCCATTTTGCCTGAAAAAGGGACGACTTTCATGACTTTAATAGAATTTGCCTCGTGATTTGTATTTATCCTGTAAAATTAAGGTAAACATAAGACAAAGTTTTAACACACAAACATCCTTTGAGTGTGTGGGTGCGTCTGGTGGCTTAAGATAATTAGCAGTGGTAGCGCAAACAGCAGTCTGAGTGTTTCCTGGCTGTAATAAAGTGGAGAGAGAGAGAGAATGACACTGAGCAAGTGGGAGTATAATAAAATTCTATTAAAGTCTTATTTTAACAGATTATTACATATAAAAGTCTTTACTGTGCTCTTCAAGTTCAGTGACAGTATAAACTGTGTGTGTGTGTGTGTGTGTGCGTGTGTGTGTTTGCAATAGCGGTCAAGCACCCTCAGCTTTTATACGACAGCGCTGGAAACTGCGGAGGCCGGGATGGAAAAGCGAATAATTGTGAGGCCGTAAATCAGACGTGCAGGCAGATCTGAGACCTGCAGCCGTACAAACAACAGCACCACAAAATCACACCACACTCATGCTGTAATGACACCTGGGTGTGATTAATCTCTTTTTTTTTTTTCACATTTACATATAGAGAGGCTGGCAGAAAAGCGCTGAAGCAGCAGCCAAGGCTGCATTAAACCACAGAGAGCTGCCAGCTGAACACATGTTGGTGAGAATCGATTGATGTGATGGAAAATATGAGAAAACCGCAACTGGGAATAGAAAACAGGCAGCATCCTGCTCCTTTTGAAGTGTTCTGTGGAGGGAATTTCATGCAGTTGTGAGTGAAATGACAGAAAATGAGGAGAGAGAGATGAGGACTGACGACAGCCGGGATATGCAGGCCAAGGTCAGACCCTCAAACCTCAGCAGCAGCTATCCAGCCTAGCATTGGCTCTCTGTGTAGTAGTTTTCATCAGTACTGGCAGTATCAGGACACTGATGTCTTCTGTATTAAAACAATCTCTGAGTGGACCGAGTGGCAGGTTGGACCTTTCTTACACACTGAAGGAATTTGGAAGACTTGCAGATGTCCAACAAAGGCTGGCATTGGTCAGTCCTGGTGGAAACGAGGCTGTGAGCTGGTGTTAATGTGGTGATGAAGAGAAGCTTCGTCCAGACTGAGAGCTGACTCGGCTCTCCACAGGAAATCCTCGTCTGCCTCCAACAGCTTAGGCTGCTGTTCACCTCTGTGTGTGTGTGTGTGTCCTGCCAACTGTCCAGTGACCTGTTTCTGTTCCTTCATTCATGGTTCATCATCTGTGTTCCTTATTCAGCTCTTATGGAGGATGGTGTCTTTTTTTTTTAGCCTCTCCAAACCAAAAACAGGCCAAAGGTGTGGATCATGATTGGATTAAAGAGTGTGTTCAGAGTATTTGCCTCAGTCGTTAGCATGCCGAGCTAACAAGCCTGTGATAGGCCTAATCTAATCATTACCTGTAAGGCCAAGGAGCATCATTAACTAACATTATCAGTGTGTGTGATACAGTCATGACCACACATCCACAGCGGTGTCTACAAAAATGAACACATCAGGCCTGAAAGCAGAGTGACAGGAAGAAATTCATGTAGTTCTGTGTGTTAAATGTCCAATAATAACAGATGAAACTATCTATTAACTCAGCTGTGTGTTCAAAGAGCCTTTGGAGACATCAGTGAATCTGTATTTCGTGGTGGTTCAGCCGTGTTTTTTCTCTGTTTCCCTCCCGTGTGTTTGATGGAGCAGATGAAGCTGCCGGTGCTGCTGCTCGGCCGCTCGGCGGACCTCCGTCCCGGCGAGTTTGTGGTCGCCATAGGCAGCCCGTTCTCTCTGCAGAACACCGTCACCACCGGCATCGTCAGCACCACCCAGAGGGGAGGCAAGGAGCTGGGCCTCCGGAACTCCGACATGGACTACATCCAGACGGACGCCATCATCAACGTGAGTGAAGGCAGTGAGACTAACATGTCCTGAGGCGCGGACCTCTGCAATACTGAGGGAGAACAGAAACGCTGTGTGGCTTTGATGAGGTTTAACAGTTTTACGCCCAAAGGTCTCCAAAGTGCAAAAAGTGGCCGAGAGGGAACTCAAAACGTCTTTTGATAAGCAGCACTGAACAGCATGGTGCATGTAGTGCAACGTCATGCAAACGTGAGCTCATCCAAACCTGAAAGGAGTCGAAGTGTAACTGCTCATTATTACATTGAAGCCTCATTGCATCAAACTGTTAAAACAGATCTCTCTAACTCACAGGAATTATTTGATCAGGCCTGTTGTTTTTCTGTACCAGAGATGTGCTGCTTTCTTTGCTTTTACATTCTTTTTTTCTTTGTTTTCTTGCAGTACGGCAACTCTGGAGGACCACTAGTCAATCTGGTAAGTGATGGAAAACCTGCTGGAGGAGAAACAAATCCAGAATAAGACGTCGCCTGTTTGAGATGTGTTGAACATCTCGTATGTTTAAGTGTCATATGCTCCTGTTCATCTGTTAAATGTCTCCAGTAACGCTGTGATTTTCTGTCTCTTTCTGTCATGAAGTCCTGCTTCCTGTAGTGTTTTTACATGCTCACTTACATTCTCTGACGTTACTTATCCATCACACTTCATCATAATTTTCTTTGCATACGTTAAACACTAACAGGAATAATTAGACCATGTAGCACGCTGCTAAAGACTCAAAGATTTCACTAAATTACTTAAAAAATCCCATGAAAGTCTATGTGTAAATGCCTCTTCATGTGTTTTTTAGCCTTACCAAACTGCTGAATATGACAGCAGTGGAGCATTTTAATGTGTTTTCACTTCTTGTTTGGGCTGAAATTGAATGTTTTGGAAAAAATAAGCAGTCATGTTTATATCACCCTGAGATTGAAGTTAATTTAATTCTTACATCACCTCTCGCTATCTTTGAGACAGGGACGCAAACACAGTTTCTTATTACTGGGATCACATCCATATGTTGCGAAACAGAGATATACGTAATCTCATATAAACAATCACCAAGGCCCATAAAGTCCTTATTAGGAAAGGTAAATAAAGAGTTTAGGTAATGCTTGGCAAATAGTCCACAGCTGACTCTGATTAGAAGTTTGTTTTCAGCTGTTACCAAACGAAGAGCGGTGTGGCGTCAGAAACACTGTTTAACAAGTTTCACCAGGACGTTTGACTTTTACTGCCGGGCGTTATTGATGGCAGATTAATGTGTGTGTCCCGCAGGACGGAGAGGTGATTGGCATCAACACTCTGAAGGTAACGGCAGGAATCTCATTCGCCATCCCGTCGGACAAGATCAGACAGTTCCTGGCAGAGTCACATGACCGACAGGCTAAAGGTTCGCAGCACTTTTATGCACAAATGCATTTAGTTTGCTAGTTACCTTGAGAAAGGTGTTGTCAAAGCATGCCTTATGTTTCTGATGTTTGATCTGTAGTGGTGTACAGGCAGATGTTCACAGCAGGCAAAGTGTGTCCACTCTATTATTTCACACAAGATGTGAGCTTGTGAGTCCTTTCATGTCAGAGAAATGAATGTTTTTGGTGCTTTACTGTTTATTTGAAGAAGATAAAATGACTGGAAGAAGGAGGCGGTAATGCTTACATGAACGTACTTTCTCAGCTAAACAAACATTTCCTTGTGTTCTGCAGGTAAAGCAGTGCAGAAGAAGAAATACATCGGCGTCAGAATGATGAGTCTCACTCCAACGTAAGTTCCTGGTGTAAAAACAATGCTGCTAAAGTCTGAGAATCTCAGTGAGATGAGGCAGTCTGATTAATCTCCCCAGAGACAAAACAAGGGTGGTGATCATATCAAAGATGTGACCTCAGCTCTATACATGCTGTCAAATGATGACTTTAAATAGGAATGTAAGTCAGCGGAGGCCCGGTCCACAGCCTGCAGGTCAGAGTGACGCCCAGGCTGCCGCTCCAGAGACGATCAGTCCAGGAAACGCCTCACGACACCAAAACAAGCTTCACTTTACGACCGCTTATTCATTTTAAACATGCCACTGGGTTTCAGCCCACTCACCCACCGTATGTTACAACACTGCGGCTCCAAAGCTCACCGTCACTTTGAAGGTTGATTTCATTCCCTCCTGGCAGCCGTTTTTTGTAAGGAAGCTGCAAACTGAGACAGCATTGAAAACTTCACCGAAGAACAACGAACCTTTAATGCCCCATTTTTACACTTCTTCTCTGGCTTTTGCCTGGTGTATATTATTTCTTACACATCAGAGAGTCCTTGAATGCACCAGCAAGGAAAGTTTTAAAAATACTTTAAGCAAGAAAGGACCATATCTGTGCTTTAAGTGCCCTGTTTTAGCATTATTTCACTGGAAAGAGTCGCCTTGCTCGAGGTTCAGGAGGATTAATGTTGAATATTTGATTTGGATTCATTCCTGTATGAGACTGATGTTTAGCGGTCGTTCCTCCTCTGGATCTGACTCACTACACAGGCCATCGGTGTAACACTTTTGAGCAACCAACCCTCAAATCAAACCACAGAAATGAAAGGCAACTAAATGTTTGCTGTAACAAATGACCTAACTAATGTTTTCAAGCCCCTCGAAGTTGATTTGCATCGTAAACTGAAACCAGCGTTAGTTTTAGCTTCCCGCGTGCACCTGGGTCTCGTTAGCAAGCATCCACAGGAATCTGTCAAGTGCGAACAACTTGAAATAAATAAGTACGTGTTGACTGACTCGTCCGGGTGGTCTGTGGACCAATCAGCACCAGCATGCTAAATGAGATCTGCAGCTTTTAAGAGCTTAAGAGTGTCAAGATGAATCAGAGCAGTGCTTTACATGCTGGAATTTAAAATGAGTCACGCTGCTTCATCCCTTCAAGCTGAATTAAAATCAGACTCGTGTGTGGACGTTTAGTATAAAAGCTCATGTCTGGCTCTTTGTCTCCTCCTTTCTCCCCTCAGGCTGGCTAAGGAGCTGAAGGAGAGGCAGTCAGACTTCCCAGACGTCACCTCGGGGGCGTATGTCATTGAGGTCATCAGCCGAACTCCAGCGGAGACGTGAGTGTCTCTGCCATCGCTAACTGCCCAATATGTCGACCAACAAGCTGTGTTTTCACAGCCAGGTCAAAGGATCATACGATACATAGTTCAGCATTCATCATCGGGGGTCAGTTTGATTTTCGTGCCAGCGAAGGCACAGGTGGCACGTTTGTCTCTCTCAGTAGTTCAGGAGTTCACATCCAGTAGACGGGTTCATACTCACTCCTGCAGAAAAATTATTGGTATCCACATGAAAAGCCTGTTGAAAGCACACCGCAGCGTTCCACCTGAATAAACAGCAGGTAGAGTGTATTTTCTTGTTGTCTGGTGGGTTTATTTAGAAACACAGGCGGGAGTCAGGATGAAGATCTGATCCTGCTGAAAGGACATTTATTAGATTTGAACTTTCTGGATATGGAAAGTTCACTTCTGGCTTTTAAGCTGCTGTTTTGCTTTTGGAACGGGGCTGAAAGCTGGCAGAGAAGCCAGAATCATGAATGTTTCCCACCCAGACTGTCCAACTCCCTCTGGCAGGGAGGACAAACTGCTTCAGTCAGAGCTGAGCAGACTTCTCTTTACTGTGGAATTGCAGCCTCTGCATGTAAGGAACATTAAGAGACTGCTTTGGATTCACCTCAGGAGCCAACTCGACCAATGAACACGTTCGGATTTGACTCACTTTATTTATAAAGCTGATTTAAAGCCCCTGGAAGCTTCACATCTTTGGCATTTATCTATAATATGTATTTACAGTAAAGCAGCAAAGACAGACTTTTACAAACGACACAAGTGGAACAAAGCATTGTACATATTTTCAGGGAAAGGATATGAAATAAAAGAAGGTAATAGAAGAGATATAAGCTGAGATATCCTGCTGAAGACAAACACAAAACCTGGATTTCAAGGAGCTGTTTGCTACTCTGGAAAACTGGAAAATGCACCTTTAAATGACAAGTGTGTTAATTAATCTCTAACCCTCATAACCATCGAGCAGCGCTGATTTCCTCACGACTTCATCAACTCATCAGCAGATATTCTGTGTTCGCTTGGTAAAAATTAGACTTAATGGCCCTTTAATGTAACGCTGTGGGAATTGGCAGTGCCTGACCAGCTCCAAAAACCAGTTGGCAAAGAGGTGGAGCGTGGGTGGAGCAGCTGGATGAAGCCTGGTTGCTGAAACCTAGCGGCTCGCTGTCACTCAGAGCAGCCATGGCCATAATTATGCAGAACTTTGAGATTAATGTAATTTAAACCAGTGAGTTATATATAAATTCACCCTCACGCAGTTTCCAGTGAAGACAGAGAGCGGCTACAGCGATCAAAACTGTTTTTGTTCCAGGCTGTAAACATGCTTATTCCTCCTGTAAAGTTTTAATATGGGGGTCTATGGGGACTGACTCGCTTTTGGAACCAGCCTCAAGTGGCCATTCAAGAACGTGCATTTGTTTTTCCTAACTGTTAATCAGTATTATATATCTTTGTTTATGATGTTTGCCGTCTCTCTTCTTTCTTGGGGACAGAGCTGGCCTGCAGGAGAGCGACGTCATCATCAGCATCAATGGCGAGCGAATCACCTCGGCCAGCGACGTTAGCGCTGCCATCAAGCGGGACGAGACGCTGCGAACGGTGGTGAGGCGAGGCAACGAGGACGTCATCCTCACCATCACCCCCGAGGAGATCGACCCTTGACCTCTCAGCTGGATGAGCAGACGATCAACTCGACAAGTCGACCAATCCCGAGCTGGCTCTCAGTGTTTTTCAACCACTTATGAACACTTTGAAAAACCAAGCAACCAATACGGGTGTGTGTGTCTGGGGCCACACCTACTGTGTTTAAGAACTTGTAATTATTAGTACTACTACTACTCTTCCATGGTGTAATGCTCACACACAACTTCAAAGGTCCAACTTCATTACTCTGGGAACTGAAGCATCAACCCTGTCGTCATCTTTCTCAATTCAGTCTAAATTTTTCTTCTAATCTCAGTTTTCCTTCCGTCATCACAGACCTTTTATATTCTACTAACCCCATCTGTCACCACAGAGTGGTCACTGCAGGCTGCCGTAGTTCTGTTTCATGGTGTATGTTCTTGATGGAATATTTTTAAAGGTATTTGTGTTTGTTTGATGACAGTTTTTCAAAAAAAGGAATAAAATTATCTTTATTGACAGTGTTGATGTGAAAGCCGTTGATGTTTGATCGCACGCGGGTTCCTCCATCGGCCGAAAGGAACTAACAATGAGCACAACAGTGTTTTGTACTAGCTCTGAATATTCTGTACAACTTTATTTTTCCATTTTAGTAAGATTTTTTTTTGCGAATGACGAATAAACTACTCCTTAATGAGGTCTATAGGTGGCAGGTAGGGGATCCTCGTGGAGCCTTCTGGGATCCCCTGAGCTTCTGAAGACACGTTGAGGTTTCTTAACCCTCTTCCTCTTTGTGGAGTGTTGTTCTGTTTCCACATCATCACATATTTGGTTCCCTATACTTTCCTCTCTACAGTTAATCTCCAGTCAGCAGTTTAGCTTTGCCCCCAACAGTCAAGCTGACAAACCATCCAAAGCACCTTTATGGTCTGTTACTGTACATGAAACAGAAGATGAAGTGAGATTTGACACAGTTATGACATAAAATTGCATCTCTCTTCTTCCCTGTTTGGTATGTGTAATATTTATTGGCCAATAGATGCTAAGAATAATGTGCATTAATCAATATTTAATTGAATGTAGTGTGATTTTCATACTGATGCTTTTGAAGTTAGCACCTAACTGGTGAACACAGGAAAGCATTCAGCCACCCAAGAGCCAGATCAGAGCTGGTGGAGACCAAAGCAGAGCTAAAAGATGAGTTAATTCTGGACTCATCAGGAGGCCAGAGACAAGGCTAAATAATAAATGCTAACGTTGTATCTGCTGGAGGCAACTGTTGTGTCTACAGCTTGTTGTGCTGCCCCCAAGTGACCAAAATAAGTACTGAGTTGAGAGTAATTCATCACAGACAAACGTACACGTCTGCATTACAGATGTTTGATGAAACGTATGTGAAAAGAACAGAACAGAAACTGAAGTCCAGCACGACCTCAGCAGCCAAGTCCTGTTCACAAGGAGACCAAGAAAACAAGCTGAGGAATAAGTCCATCATCTCTCAGACATGCTGTTCTCTGCGCCGTGATGTGGTGTGTCCTCCCTCTGAGCCATGTCACACACTGAAACACTGGGCTCAACACAGCATGACACAATCTGCTGGCCCCAGTGTGTGTGTGTGTGTGTGTGTGTGTGTGTGTAGGCCCAGTGGAGCGCAGGTCTTACATAACACTTGACATGGTTAACACACTGAGGTTAGTGATGTGTTCTCTGCACAGGTTCATGCAGGAGGTCAGCTGATGTCAGCGCCATGGGCTTTTTCACGGGGAGCGAAGCTAAATCTGGATCTACTGGTGCCGAACTGGCTCGTAAGATTTTTAATATTTTAAGATAAAACAGGAATCGGCTTGCTCAGCAACTGCGTGTGAGGATGCTTCAATAGCCGGCCAGTTGGACTTTTTATCTTGATTGATTGAATGTGAGTTCAACAGGCCGGTGAATTTCTGGTACAGTAGTTTGGTGTCTGCAGCTTATTTTGAAAATCCAGTCTGCTGCACATGTTCACCACCTCAATAAGCTCCACCAGTTAAATACACTCTGTTACATACACTATATGGTTAAAGTTAGCGCCATAGATAACGATGGTGTGTCATAAACATAGAGCACAAACAAAGTGCATTTCAAAAATCAAAGTCAAATGAATATGAGAAAATAGTCGTCTTCTGTGTACACAATCAGTGACTTACACTTATTACTTATCTGATTACCTAATTTTATTCCGTCGGATCAATCTTTATTTTATTTTGAGATTTTGAGAAGCCGCTCTTTCAGCATCCTTGATAAGGTCAAGAATTAACTTTCATTCTCAACTTTTACATCGACTCCTTAAAGGGGTCAAAAATTGGAAAGTGAGCAACTCCATCTGCTGAGGAAGATGGTGCGACGCGACTGGAAGCTCCAGCAGTGATGTCAAAAAAATTCTTTTTATCCTTAAATTATTATTAATTATTCATTTGTGTCCACACAGCACTGAACTGTCCTCTCAAATTAAACAATGCTTTACAGAGTTTTGATTGTCATAATCATTAATTTGCATGGCAGAAGGCGTCTCCATCATACAAGAGGCCGTGGATGAACCCAACAGGACAGTCAGCAGAAAGCCTGGTGGTAAATCTGTCTTTAATGAGCAGAGACGGGGTGGACGTGAAACAGTCCTGCTGCTCCGCACGAGTTTCCTGACACAAGAGCAACTTTCAACCAAGCAGAAAAACAAGCAGCAAACTGAAAACAGGCCTATCTGACAACACGAGGAGTGGCAGAGTGATGTAAACACACTTTCTGGGAGACATAGCAGACATCCCTGTCATGGAACACCAGGCTGTTCTTCACATTACAGACGCGAACAGGCCAGCATCTTCTGCCAGACCTGGAAGACCAGAACCTAAGCACCCAGTCCAATTACGTCATCTCCTAATGAAGGTCGGCTGAAACCAAAGCAACATCATGCCACCAACAAACTGAGCTGTCACACAACAGCTGCTGCTCACACTCCCAACACAGGTGACCACCAAGCCATGCAGGGCTCAGGCTAAATGCTGTGACAGGCACTTCGTCCCCCCGCCGTCCCCACTGAGACATCACATCCAGTAGTGTTCAGGACACCTGCTCAGCATGAGACTGAAGCTAAAGCTCAAGGACACACACCAGCTTGGTGTTTATCCCTGAGCAGCTGCAGCTTCACATCTCTGAAGGGTTCTCATGAGGCTTGTATCCGCAGAAGCAAAATCGTGCTTAGAAAGAGAGGAGATGGGCTGAGGGGTGAAGTGGGTTCACCATTAAAGCATGAATGACATCTTCTCAGAGCAGACAGATGACATGCAGCAGCAGGAGGAGACCGGCAGAGCTCTTCTCTCGCTCGGACCCCACTCGGACGAGCTGTGAATGGAAGCACTGACCCGCTTTGTCCTGATTGACAGAGCAGATCTTCTCCCAGAACTCCCCTCCGCTGACTCAGCGTCTGCTCTCCACATGCCTCAAAAAACATCCGCACATCATTTTACAATTTGGTGTCCTGCTTATGAAACGTGTGACCCATTTCGCTGGCGGTGACTCAGCTCACAGCTGTCGGTTGGTTTGCAGCGCAGCACCTTGGCAGCGACCCTCTCCTCTGTTTCTTTTTATTATATTTGGGGGATTAGGTAGGATTCACCTCAGATGTCTTCTGTACACGACTCATTGCTGCAGTTCTTCACATGAGACGACTTTCAGTGACCTTGATGGTTCATTTCTGACCAATTTATGAGTCAGTGTTACTGGAAGGCCTGGCGGGGAGCATCGGCTCGGTTGATTTAACCTTATGGGAAACTCTTGGGCAACATTTTTGTCAAACTGCCATTGTTGTCCATATAAAATGTCCATAAATCAGCAATCTTAGAAGTATTTTTGACTGATGTTTTGACACTACAGTGCTGGAGCCCAAAGATACAAAAAAGTTCACAAAACGTGTGGTACTGTTATTTCTGTTATATGCTTTTTTAGAACTATTTTAGCTTAAAACGTGTGAGTTTGGTCTTTTTCTGTGCAGTCCCACATCATTCACTCATGTCTCTTATCCTCTGAAGTGTCTCAGGGATGTACAGCTTTCTAATTTGGGACCTCAAGCACTGAGCGTTTGCAGAGTTAGCGCTCACTAATCATCTCACTTGTTCTGGTTTCCTCTCTTCAGGCTTCTCTTTGTTTCACGAAGCGCTGTAGAATTAACAGAGTTATTAAGAAAACAAGCACATTCATCTGTATAAATATATTTTTTATTGCTCTTTACGTCAGTACAGTTATCAAAACCATCAACATCACAGTCCTTTTAATAGTTTACATGAGCAGATAGACTTTATGTTACAGGCATGTACATTATTTAAAAGCTTACAGTGGCATATTAAAACACATTTTAATCAGTTTCACCTTCTACAGCCGCTCCTCTCACAGGTATGGACGCATTCATGTGTCAAACCGAACACTTAAGGCCTGACTAACCACGAACCTCAGAGCAGGTTAAGTGCAGTTACAGCACGCAGTGTGAATAAGAAGAACCGCTGGTCAGGATGAGCGGAGGATCATGGGGATTATGAAACCCGGGGGGGGGGGTTAAAACCATCAACAATAACCTGGTTAAGATCAAATCACTGCAATGATTCAAAGCTCGTCCTTTGTGTCTGTCTGCGTCTGGACTCAAAAACAGTGTTTCTGGCTACTTTTCTTGTATTTTTGTGGTTTTTGTGTTTTGTTTCTTTAGGCCAAACTTGCATCACGCTCAGTGTCGATGGGACAGTCCAACATCAGGACATTCAGACTGTCAAACAGGGCTGCATTCGTTGAGAGTACCACATTATGTTTCATCACATTGTTGAGATTATGGTTCTAATTCTGTCCATATTTCAGCCTTTTCTTCCTCCTGTTGTTGTGTTGTCATACTGACCATGTACTCGAAGGTCAGTTTGAGAAGGACCAGAGGCAGAGAGGCTTACGTGTCCCGTTAGTCTTTCCTGGTTGTTGAGCTCAGTGCATGGCTGCCGTCGGGGCCCTTTGCTCCGACAGTCCGGTGGAAGCTGCTTCTCCCGCTGAGCCGCTCACGGCTCCCGGGTTGAGGGCGAACTGCGGCAGGGCGCTCAGGAGGGCCTTCTCCAGCTTCTGCTCCAGAGCGTCCAGACGACGGTCCACGTGCTCCTTCAGCCTCCTCTCCATCTCCTCCAGACGACGCTCCATCGCTGCGTCCAGTTCCCTGCAGAGTGGAGGGAGAACGTGGGAGCGAGTGCAGGCAGTTCAGTTATTGACGATAACCTACATAATAAATGCTCAACAGCTGTGGACAAAGAGTTTTAAGTCACACACAGTGGATCAATTTCATACTTAATAATTCAGACACTCATAAAAAGCCTCTATATTCTGTTATTGTGAATACTTATTGGTGGAACATTTACTTACAAAGCATTGAGAAGTTAAATATTTCATTTATGTTCAGTGTTTTCTCTGCATGCATGGCTTCAGTGG
Organism: Chaetodon trifasciatus; assembly: GCA_037975065.1. Classification (NCBI taxonomy): domain Eukaryota; kingdom Metazoa; phylum Chordata; class Actinopteri; order Chaetodontiformes; family Chaetodontidae; genus Chaetodon; species Chaetodon trifasciatus. The sequence continues at coordinate 1,884,626 of JBBMOE010000047.1, read as the reverse complement.
GAGCTGAGCCCCTCACCTTCCACCCTTTCCCAGTGCTACTGCTGTGCTTTATCAGTTCTAAGCTAAAGAAGAGGCTGTTCTCGTCTGCAGAACGAGAGCTGAGCTGATTCATGAACAAACATGAAGCCACATCAGAGACAAAACCTCGATTATAAACACAGACATGAAACCAAACCACCCACACAGTCAATGTTGACCATAATCTCCCCCTAACCTCAAAAACCTGCTGCGCCCATCCTACTCAGCCACATTTCTGAATGAAACTCTGTTTCATCCGAGGAGAGGAAATTTTCACAACACATCTCTCTGTTTTTCCCCGTCTTTCCATTTTCTCAGCATTACTTTTCACCTTCGCGGCTTTCTTGTCTCAATCCTGCTACGTCTGCACTGACAGCAGCGGGACATGGACCAGAATGCAATGCAGCAGTGTCAGTGTAACGCAACTGCAGGACAGTTTGAGCTTTAAGGAGACAGACGTTACTCTCACAGCTGCACACCTGAAAGCAACAACTGCAGCGTAAATGAGGAAATCAGAAGCTTTACAAGAAGAAAAAACAGGCGGGTCTGAAGCATTAAATACACTTAAATAGACGTTATCAGCATCTTTAAAACAAGCAAAAACCACTCAAATTACACTCTTTTCTATACAAACTACAATCACGCCTTTGTTTGTCAACCTTTCCCCTGTTGTCTGGATCTAGTTTAACGTCTTACAGTAAGTATCGTTGGCTGTGGTGAGCAGGCCGAGGTGCTGTGGTGGAGACGTTCCCTGAGCTGCTGTCCTCTCCTCGATGTGGACTCGCACTCAGCTGACATTCTGTCTGAACCCACACGAGCTGCTCGGCTCTGACAAAGAGCCTCATTTATCAAACCGCTCTTCGCTGCAGCAGCTCTTGAAGACGTTTTTTAATTGTGGAACGAAGTGAAACGAGTGTCAGCTGTAAATTCAGTAAGCTGATGCTGAGCCTTTGCACCAGTGTCGGCTAAATAATTGTTTATTCGACGAGGTTTGGTGAGTTTGCCGACACTTTAGTGCTTCACACATACAGTCATGCTGATAAATGGACTCTATTGTCTCTGTATCAGCCTCCATCCTGCACCAAACCCAGATCCTTCTGTGCACAGAGCCTGTCCGCGGTTCACTGACCACATCTGTTACCACAACGTTTTTCAAAGACAAGAACATGAGTGTCTCAGTCACTAGTCCAATGAACATCATGGACTTTCACTCCAACACATGTCAGGAGATCAGTGAATATTCTATCAACAAGCAGTGGGACATGTTTGGGCGTCAGCTCCATGCCAACAATGCGACTTCAGACGACCAAAACTACTGGCACGTTAAATAAACGGGTCTCTGTTCCATCAACAATGAGAGTGTGACGATGGCGTGGCTCAAAAAATTGGAACACAGAGATCAATAAAGCTTTCTGTTTCGACAACACTTTCAGCTACATACGCAGAGACATACAAGTTGACGCAATCGCTCATTTCTGAGGAAAAGCTAAAGAAAATGTCTGATTTTCCCAGAAGATTGTTTGTCTGGAGGACTTGCTGCATGCACTCGTATCTATTCAATAGTACAGCAGTAATAATTACAACAGTAAAGCGTCATTATTCATCATTCAAAATCAGTTTATCTTCCATGTTTCGTAGCCTTAGTTAGCTGAGTATGATGCAGGGACAAAGCAGTAATGTCTGTCTGACACAAGGTGGAGCTACTTCCTCTGATCCCAGGCCAACTACATGGAGCTGCTTCTGGGTTTGGAGTGACGGGTTCAGGTGTTCAACTGACATAAAAGTTCACTGACTCATTCTTCCAGAACAATCATCAAAATCTGGGTTGTAATTTCTCTGAGGAGCAGCGAGATGCACTGAACTCTACACAAACTTGTCTTAAGCAGCTCAATCATTTCTCCCAAAAAGCGAAAATCGTTGATGCACATTAACGGGACGGACTTGCTGAGCTTCACTCACCACGTGCCATTTCTCATCTGCTTCTCCTTCTCTGCCACCGCCGCGGCATCATCCAGTCTGAGCTTCGTCACCTGACCGCAGACGCTCTGGAGCACGGGCAGAAGCTCGCCGCCGGAGCTCAGCGCCTGGTCGTGTCCCTGCCCTTTCAGGAAGTGTGACATCATCTCCGCTAGCTGCTCACTGCTCACTGGAGACATGAGACCACAGCGCACTGGTCAGTGGCTAAGATTCATGTAATTCAAGCGTGACAGTTTATGCTGAACGTCTGAAGAACTGTACGAGGAAATCGCCAATTCTTTCAGAATTTATATCAAATCGAAGACTTTCCAAAATGTTTCGTCGGTCATTTTTACACCTGCACGAGACGAGGATCCTTACTTATGTTCTTAGAGCTGACGCCAGAAAACAGCAGGTCTGGGGAGGAGGAGGCGGAGCCGTCTGACATCGCTCCGTTCTCAACAGGTGGAGCTTCATCTGCGGGCGTGACGGAGCCGAGCGGAGGCTAGCGACACAGAAACACGACGCTGTGAAACGACCTGATGCGTAAACGTTTTCTGAACCCACACCATGCTGATAGAGGACATGCTAAAGAAAGGATCTGTGCTTGTCAGACAGTCGCTGTCACAGAAATTTGGCTGCAGATTTGAGCTACTGTTCAGCGACCACCCCGCGAGGTAAATCATGGGGTAATCTGATGTTGTTGTGCTGCAATTAACCATAAAGCCCTGTGAGGAGCAACAGGAGGAGCACCAGATGCTGAACTTGTGTGCTCGGACTGTACTTCGCTCCAGCTCTTTGCACTGTGCTGGTTTTCTTCTTCGCTGGCTGCTAAATTCCACATTCAATCAACATGAAGGAGACCACTTTAAATCTCCACTGCTGCTCCTGTTGCGATCATTGTCTGGTTGTTTGTCAGGTTGCTTTTTGCACGATTTTATGTTTTATTCTTGCTCTTCAGTTCACTCAAATAATCAGCGCCATTCGCAATCATCTCTCAGCATCTTCAGTCATCGATGTTAAGCTGCCACACCTGATAAACTTGTTTGTTTTAGCAGTAACTAAGGCATCACATTCTGTGGGTTGAGGGCAAACAATAGCACAGATAATACTAATACCCCGGAGTCTGCAGGCTGGGGCTGGTTGCTGAGAGCTGCGGGGGAGATGTTGGCTCCTTGAACCAGGGCAGACAAAGCTCCACCGCCCATCAGGAGAGGCAGGAAGCTGCCCAGAGAGCTGGTCTGGTTCTGGAGGGAAACACACACCGACAGACGGCATCATTCAGTGCAGCTGACAGCAAAGGTCGCCTGAAGGTGGCTGAGCGATCTAAAGTCTTATGGCACACTTTGGAAAATGATCACCAGTGAGGTGAAGCACCAGTAAGTGGTAGTAAATGAGCTAAAACATGTAATCTATCTAATTCCCCCTCATCGCCTGCAGAGGTCATTTTCGGTAATTAGCAATTTACTGCTCTGTCAGTCAAACCTTCTGCTGGAAGTGCACCATGTCCATGAGGTTCTGGGCTCCTGGTGAGAGGCTCGTTCCCATCTCCTCGACCAGACACTGCACCTGCTGCATGTCGATGCCGGGGCCGCGTGCCGGGCAGGGCTGCAGCTGCCGGAGGCCCACGAGGACTCGACACACCAACACACTGCTTCTACCGGCCAGAGAGAGCAGCTAGGAGAGCAGTCAGAGGAGGACAAAACCAGGTGACTCAGGTCAACACGGTCGTAAACAACTGTCCTCGTCACGCTGATGTCACAGCAGGTGCTCTTCGTGTTTGGACAGACGTCCTTGAATGCGACTCACCTTCACTTCACAGGCTGAGGACGGATGCTCGAGTGTCAGCTGCTTCTTGTAGAAAGGTCCTCTGTCTGCGCTGTCAGTACGGAGGAGAGAGGACACTGCTTCAGCACACATTTCACATTTCAGCCCGTATTCAACGCCGGACATCGAGAGTGACGGGACATAAGGAGACAGCGAGGACAGTAAATTCAGACAGGGGATGTTAACAGACTGCACCCCCGGCTTCACTGATGGAACTAAATGCTGCTGTTTGTGAGCTTCATGTGCATTTTTGGTCATTATATGCTTAAAGTATTCATAAAGCTGCATCATCAGCTGCTGTTACCTGTCAGGCTGGATGCGGTCGTCTCTCTCCCCGCGTACTGTCCCGCAGTATTCTCCTGTCTGGCTGTACACCTCCATGGTTCGAGCCTCGCTGACGACCAGCAGGCGGCTGATGGCGGTGGGAGAGTGGGGGCTGCAGTGGAGAGTTAGGACACAAGGAGAGCCTTCGTCTGTCTGCTCCAGCAGCACGGGGTCGCCCCTGAGAGGGGAAGATGGGTGTTAAAGGTGCCGTTCACCCAAAAATGTTAAACTCACCCATCACTCATGTACGCCCCTTCTGTCAGTGAGTACTGTTACCAGTTCGTCTCGTTTCCGTCCGACCAACCGAGCTCTTCAGGCTCGTCTCTGTCAGTGATGTGAACAGGAAGCAGGACATCGGCCAGGTGACGCTCCTGAGCGTGACAGACCCAAGCAGCTCCGCTCTTCACGCCAATGTCCACCATGATGCTGCTGAAGCCACGGAGGCTGTGACCTGCCAGGAGACAAGCTAGGACACAACATAGGAAACAGCTTAGGAGACGAGAGGGAATACGTTTGGAGACAGGTTGGGTACAAGACACGTTTGGAGACAATTTAAAAGTAAAAAAAAAAGAGACTTTACTGTCCACAATCTACAAGTTAGGACGTTTTTATTCATCTTTTTCACAAACGAACCTGAAGGCTTTACATGACACTGACAGTGGGTGAAGATTAACTTTATATATTTTCTGTAGAGTTTTTCTCTCCCTCATCCCATTTTACAGATGTTCAGGATAAAGCATTTGACAGCTATGATGTGGGGATGTTTTGACTATTAATATTTACTTAAAGAGGGTAAAAGCCTTCTTACAACACATCAGTACCTATAAATAAGCTCCCTGACATGAAGCCACAGCGCCGCTTTCACCCTTAACGTTACCTTCAAAACCGTTGATTAGCTTGTTTTCCGCAGGTTACTGAATTTTCGTCTTCGCATTTCTTCCGAGGTACGTAAAAAAATCTTGACTCGCGGTTATAACTGATGATAAAACGGTGAATTTCTCGGTCCAGCTAACGCTAGGTCCCACGCAGCTGCCGTGTAGCAGCAGCCTGCGCGAAGACAGCCAATGGCAGCCGCGCGACAGGAGCTTGAAGTGTGACGTCATCAAACGGCGACTCGGGAGATGTCGGGCCAGGCTGTGATATTGTTTTGGTAAACCCCTTTTTTAAAGTTGTCCTCATAACATTTACGTGCTGTCATTCGCATATTTAAGGAGTGTTTGTGTGTGAGCGTGAGAGTTTATGACATTTTCGCTGCACACAAAGATTTATCCTTATACGTCAACGTCGTAGCAAACAGCTAATGGTTGGCTAATGGCTAATTGTGTTTTGATTTGTCCTCCATTGACTTAACGATATCCTGGCTAACTGTTAGAGAGATTGCGACATAAATAACTCTTTTCACTGCAGGGCATGGACTTTACGGAGTGCTACGGAGACACCGTCTCCAGCGTCGCGGCTGCAGCTCGATCAGGCTGCTGGAGGCGGGTGAGGAGGCTGATGAAGAGGGGCTTCAGTGTGGACTGTCGAGACAACCGCGGGTGGAACGCCCTGCACGAGGCGGCAGCCGCCGGCAGCCTTCAGTGTGCGCAGGAAATCCTGTCTGCTGTCGGCGGTAAGAAAGGGTGCAATTCCTATGTGAACTCTTTGACACATGAGGGGGAATCTGCGTGCTACCTGGCAGCGGAGCGTGGACACCTCGCAGTGGTCCGAATCCTCCTGAAAGCACACGCCAACATCAACCAGCCGACAAACGACTTGTCCTGTCCGTTGTATGCAGGTATAACACATCATCAAACTGGTGTTACTGTGCTTTCAGTTGCTCTTTTGGGTTGCAAATTTGATTTTATTGCATTAAATCTGTCTTTTTCCCAACAGCTGTAGATGGTGGGCACAAGGAGGTTGTCCAGCTGCTGGTCAGTAAATGTGCAGAGGTCAACGGGACGCACACGGCTTCCTGTTGGACCTGCCTTCATCAAGCTGTTTATAAGGCAAGAAGGGAGTTCACAAACATACACACAACTCTGTGAGATCTGTTCTAATTCATAACATCCATCTTTTCTTATTCCCTCAGGGTCACAGTGAAATTGTGCGTATTCTGGTTAATGTGTGCAACCTGGAGGCACTGGATGACCACAGGATCTCCCCTCTGTTTGTGGCTGCACAGTATGGCCGGCAGGAGTGCCTGGAAATTCTTGTCAATGCCGGTAAATAGCTGTTTTTCTTCATAGCATTATGTGTGCATGAGCACAGAGCTCAAAGTGAAGTCGGCTCTCCACAGATCTTTTTGGTCGTGCGTCAGACTCAGCCTCTCAGCGACTTGTGTTTAATTCCCTGAAGTTGTGACAAACCAGTAAAATGAAATTCATAATGAATTGTGTTTGATTTGGTTTTCACTTTAGGTGCCAATGTGAACACCCAGGCGGCTGATCTAGCCACACCGCTGCTGATTGCCTCTCAGGAGGGCCACCAGGCCTGTGTGGACCTCCTGCTGGACCACGGGGCAGATCCCAACATAGCCTGCAGTCACGACTGGCCCCAGCTTCCCATTCATGCTGCCGCAGAGTTCGGCCACATCAGGTACTTCTTGTTATGACCCCTCTTCAACTGACGAACTAAAGAATGATTGCGCTTTCTCAGATTTTTAAAAAGTGGATGTGCTTTATGCAGATATACTCCCTGAACCCTCCGTTACTGTTATTATTTTTTCAATCCAGCATCCTCAGGAGGCTGATAGCTGTTACGGATCGTGCATGTGACCGTGGTGACGGCATGGTGAGTCCGCTGTACATGGCCATCCTCAGGCATCAGAGCAAAAGCGTGGAGATGCTCTTGAGGGAAGGTTATAGCCCAGATGCTCAGGACTGCACACATGTCCTGGACCTCCGCTCACCGCTCTCCTTTGCGTTGGGTCACACATCGAACAAACCATACAGGTCTGTGAGAAAGTAGATTTGACCTCGTCGCACACTCCAGGAACACACACAAAAGAAAACAGATGGATTTGCCCCTGATTTCCACTAAAATCTCTTTCAGTGAGTCAGTGAGGCTGCTGGTAGCTGCAGGAGCAAGTTTGAGCCAGGAGGACTGGATTCATGCCTTGGCCACTGACAAAACAGACCTGCTGCAGCTGATACTTGAGCACAGATGGATCTCACGGCCGGAGACTTTGACCAGGAACCTTTCTGTACCACATCATCACGGGAAAACTATATTAAAGCCACAGGAGCTGAGGGAGCTTATCTGTGTGGCACTAAACCAAGTACGTTTTGCTGCCTGCTGGCTCCCTCTGCTTCTGAAGGCCGGACTCGAACCGTCTTTGCTGCTTCAGCCCGAGATGTAAGTCCGTCCTTTCACTGTTTCATCGAGTATCAGATTGCTACACTTGATCAATGTCTTTCTTTTTGTCCTCGGTGCTTTCCAGGTTGGAACAGGCAGACAGTGAGGTGTTGAATTACCTGCTGGAGTTTGTAAATTGGTCGACTCTGTCCCCACCTCTGTCCGCTATTCTGGATCGAAGACGGGCGGAGAAGACTTGGCAGCCGTGTCCACATTTTGGTACAGAGACAAAACGTACACTGCAGATTTGCTTTTACTAATCTTTGAATGAGGGTAATTTTAATTCTTTCGTCATTTCTTTTTCCTCTCCTCCCTGTAGACTCCATCATCTGTCTTTCCCACATCTGTCGGCTGCAGATTAGGCTGCTGCTGGGACCAGATCTACTGATGAAGACCAGTGTAGTCCAGAGGCTCCCTGTGCCCTCCCCACTTCATAGTTTCCTCCAATTCAAAGATATCCCAGAACCTTCCTACAAATGCTCGCCATCATAGCCACTTTAAACTGAAAACAGGGATACAGCAGTGCACAGCAACACAGACGTGTGTTGTAAATACCGTCCTCTTCCTCATCTTCCCCTGTATGCTGCTTTAAGGTTGTTTACAGTTTCATAAATGTATTCTGTAACAGCTTGTCAAAGCTCCTCATGGAAGCTTTATGATATTTGAGTGTGATATTCAAACCCAAGAGACCATGTTTCTATGGCTGAACTAGTCCAATTGGACTGGGAGATATTTTGTGCATCATTTTACAGATTTCCACAAAATTCTGCACGTATGGTATCTTTGAAGACTTTTCATAGGCTGGACTGTGCAGGTTGACCCCTGAGGTTTAGACTTGGTAAGATGGCCACATGATACTTCATCTGTACCTTTACAAAAAAAAAATAAAATAAATAAAAATTCACTCATTTGCATATTGTCATATACCCATACATTTTGTATCTCCTTCCTTTTATGGGCAGAAGCATTTATATTTTAATTTTAATTTTAATTTTATTTAACAAATCAATTCTTTCAATTCAAGTCAATGAATCCCCACATGTGGTGTTTGTTTAATTTATATGTTGATATGGCATTAAAAGACATTTGGTCGAATGCTGATTGGTGCAAGCCATTGTCATTTAACACTTCGGCCGGCTCTGATTGGTGGACGTCACATTGTTGGGCTGTGACAAGGAAGTACCGACGTAAGAAACAAGGCGCTCGTTCAGGGGCTTCACTTGACATGAAACAACGTCTGATGTAAAGCAGTTGAATCACACCTCGGAGGAAAATATGTCTTAATGTATTTCATACGTGAGTATGTGCAACGTTTGCTTCTCTCAGAGCATGTGTGTGTTTTCCAAAGGATATCGGCTGTGCTGCGGTGGCTCGCTAGCTTATTTGCTTGTGCGTATTCTCTGTGGTTGCCATACAGCGCCTTAGCTCAGAGGATGCGATCGCGTTCAGCTAACGCTAACTCCACTTTGTCTCATTTCCAGTCAGTGCGAGTACAAACAGAACAAAGGCAGTGCTTGTCGAAATCAAATGAACATTTTTCATAGCGCAGTGCAGTGTCAGCTTTGCCAACATACGTGCCATATAACGGGTTAGCATTAGTTCACATGCTAACATCAGCTAGCTGTTAGCAGAGCTTCCCACAAACAGTGGATGGCTCACTGATACGAAAGCTACCTAAAGATAGCTGAGGTTGTTTGAAGGCTGATGTTTGGTCCGTTTTCTGCATAAAAAATCATTTCACACTTTGCAAAATCCACCTTATTTTAAAGGGTCTTTGTAAGGGAGTAGGCTCACTGTGCGTCAGTGTTTGAAGGAAATGTGTTGGACCTTTGTTTATTTTGGTGTGCACATTACTGAGGTCTGAGTATTTCGTCCCTCCGAGCTTCAGCCTTGATTACATTGCTGTAGAAAAGTCCATTGAAATAATGGTGACAGTGTTAGAAGTTGTGTTTTATTCCATGAATTGTGATTGTACAGTGCACACTGACGTTTGCTGGCCAAACCCTTGATATTGTATATGTGTACTGGATGTATTGAATCTGAGACCGTGATGCAACAGTTGTCCAGAATACAAGTGGTTTTACTGCTTTCTTTGTGTTATTTCATCCAGTTAAGCTTGTCTGCAGCTGTGTTTTTGCATACTGAGGCAAATTGACAAGAACATCCTGTATTCAAAACCAGTGCATCACCGCTCTGGTAGAAGTTTGCTGCACGGATGTCCGTTCAGGATGGTTTGAGTGAAGCGTGGAAGCATCTGCTGCTATACGTCTGCATTGACAAATTGAAGAAAACTGATCAGATAATCCACCAGTCATTTAAACTCTCCTGTTCTCTCATGTTGTTGAAGTCTTTCTTTTTTTTTTTTCTTGCAGCTGAGGCCAGCATTAGGGAGACGACCTCTCGTCCACACGTCATCCAAATGAGGCATGCTGGAAGTATGCAGCCCATGTACAGAAGAGATGCTGGAGTCTGGCACCAAACAAGAAGTCTTCTCTACAAGAACCTGCTCATCAAATGGAGGACCAAGCAGCAGAGTCTTCAGGTGCCTGGTTCTCAGGAGACTGATGTGAATCTGTTCGTGGTGTAGGCTCGTTGCTGCTGTCTTAGGTTTCATCTAGTGCATGTTGTTCTGTGGCTGTGATTGACAGCTGCAACTAACTCAGTAATTTGTTTGAAATACAGAGCAATGGCTGCTTCAGTGCAACAAAAAAGAAATGACACCCAAACCTTTGCCCTTGGTGAAATACTATGAGTTTATACAGAATAGAAATTCATTTTTAAGGTAAATAAAAAAAGGCTTGTACCTCTTCCCTCTTTCAGTTTCTCCTTTGTTGGACCATGCATTTTTTATTTGGCTTTAAGTTGCACTGATGCATTTTTAATGTCTGTGTATCAACGTTTCAGCGCAGAGGAACGTTCTGCAGCGTCTTTAACCGCAGCTGAGAGAGCGCAGGGCCTTTCTAAGCTTTGCTGTGAATTAAACAGCTTGTTTACTTCACCAGAGGTGCCAACTGTTTGTCACAGGCTGCTTAAGACCAGGATAACCATTTATGCTGAGTTACTCGAAACCAGCTTTCAAGCTGTGGGAAATGGAAAACAGAACCCAGCTATGTTGGTTTGAAAAGAAAATCTGATATTTGGGAGGACAGTTTGCCAAATGAGCTTTTGGTTGTGTTGTGGAACCAGATAATCCCAGGTGAACCAAATCTGCTGATCGAGTCTCTCTGTGGAACTGTGTCAACCACAAGCCTGAAAATATTTCTTGGTACAAAGCTGTTTTAAAGCTCTAAATCAGCTCCAGACATGCCAGTGGCTCCCAATTGTTTCAGTTCACTGTGTTGCTCAAGGTCAAGCTGTAGCATGTTTGTGGATTGGAGGAGAGAAAGAGCGGCTCCTGTCAGTTTTGTAACAGGTCTTAACTTACATCACATGAACCTTATTACAGTAATATTAGAGTTTTGGTTCATCCAATCATCTGCTTTTTATGTACGCAGTAACAGTAGCTGAAACCCCTGATTTCTGTGGTGAAGAAATCAGAATTTCGTGCACTACGCAGGCAGCTGAGTGTTAGCTCAGTTTCTGGACAATTAGTTCTGTTAGCAGTCGTGTCAAGAGATTTAGCTTTCTGAGTGGAAAGTAAGAGGTTTTTGAGTAAGCTGATGACGTAAAAACAAAATGAGTAGATAAGCTGTTTAAAAGCATTGTCTTCCCTGAGCACGCTGTTGGTCTTGAGGAGGTGAAAGCATGTTTATGACCTGATGGCTGCGTTAGAAAGCAGCAGCTCTTACATATGGTGCTACAGCCCTGCAGACTATGTGCTGTGCTTTCTTGGGTAAGTAGCAGAAGATGATGTCCCTCTGTGTCTGTGTTTGCAGGAACTGATCCTGCCTCTGTTACTGCTGGGTCTCCTGATACTCATCAGCACCCTGAATCCTCACGTTTATTATGGGGGCATCAGCACTATGGAGCTGGAGCCTGACAACTTCTTCTTCAAGGGCCTGGGCTACACACCAATCACTAACATCACCAACCACATCATGGAGGAGGTGGCCCAGGAGATGCGTAAGTGCTTGAGAACCGTTGCATCCTTGCAACTTGAATACCCCTCGGACGGTGATTGGTTTGTGACGCTGTTGTCCTCCTCCTCGTGTTTTCAGACATGCAGGATCGTCTGGAGATGTTTGCCAGCGAGGAGGACCTGGAGAATGCCAGCCTGTACGAGCCATCCAACTATATTGGTGTTGTGTTCATGGACAGCTCTGCCACGTCTTACAGACTGCGCTTCCCGTACAACCAGCTGCCCCTACCCAGCGATTACACTGAATCTTTTGGTAAAGTCTGAAAGTCAGCAAAGTCATTTCACACAAAGAAATAGGGTTTTTGCATAAGAGAGGTTTAGTGAGGTTAGCCACAGGTAGCTGAGCCACGCTGCACCATACCCCGCAGAAGATGTCTTATCTGGTTGATCAGACCTCATTTTACTGAAGAAAAGCACTGTGTCTGAACCTTTGCCAGCACATGACATGTCCTATCATTAACCACCGTTATTGTGAAAAGGAAAATGTTTGGAACCATCAACCATCTGGCTGTCGTTCAGTCATGAAACTAGAAGGGCCTGTTTTGAAACAGCAGCCACAGAGTCCTCCTAGAGGGGGGTGAACCTGCCAGAAAGCAGCTGTTTCTGCAGCAGTGCACCAGTCAGGCGTTTGATATAAGGGGTGTTTATCACACGTTACTGAAAGGTGGACAAGCAGCTCCACAGCACACACAACTCTCATGCAGGACAATGCTGGACAGGCTCCAGGATGGTTCTGTGAAGGTCCTGAAGGGTCTAATCCAAAGTCCAGACATAAAACTCATCGTTGTTAATCTGTGGAAAATCCCGGCCGTTGCCTTTCGCTCATTCTGATCCTTCCTGACAGGATGTGTCAGGATTAATGTCCAAAACAGGAGCCGTTGAGTCGGGGGGGGTTGGGGATAAAGTGTGTGTATTGAATTATGTGCTGGTGTAAGACAGGACACAACAAAATAACTCAAACTCGAGTGTTTGTCGTTGTGCTTCTTCTCCTCCAGCCAACTGCCTCACCAGCTCAGTGAACTGCAGAGCGGCTAATTACTGGTACTCCGGGTTCATCCGCCTCCAGTCTGTGATCGACGCAGCCATCATCCAGGTGAGACAGTCCACAGATCAGCACATTGGTCTCTGGTGTGAACCCGCTCAACCCTGCCCTACTTTGATGTGCGTGTGCTTCATCTCTGGTGTGCAGATGCAGACAAAGCGCTCAGTGTGGAGCGAGATGGACCTGAAGGTGGTGATGATGGGTCAGCCGGGCTCTGTGGAGGTGCAGAAGTTCCCCCACGCCCTCATCTCCATCTACCTGGTCCTGGCCTTCACGCCCTTCGTCACCTTCCTCATTGTCAACGTGGCGGCGGAGAAGGAGCATCGCCTCAAAGACACCATGACCATGATGGGGCTGTACGACACTGCTTTTTGGTGAGGGAGGACTCGACCTCAGCTGCTGTCGTTTAAGTTGTATGAAACTAAAGTGGTGGTTTTTATTTTGTACACAGGTTATCGTGGGGCCTCCTGTACGCTGCCCTGGTGACCACCATGTCCATTCTGATGTCCGTCATCGCTACGTACACAGCCCTGTTCCCCAACAGCGACTTCTTTGTCATCTTCTTCCTCATCTTCTTCTATGGAATATCGTCAGTGAGTAGAGCCTTGATAGAGGCAAAGGAAACTCTACTGGTGTGTGATTAGTTTTGTATTTATTGGCCCAAGTGTTGTGAGATTTCTGCCTCCACCCTGGTCTGATGGAGGTGAGCAGGATTTTGTTCATGGTGCTCACAGCAGCTGAAAATGACATTTGGAAATGTCAACACAGGTCTCCTTCTGGAAACAATGTACCTGTTATTCTGGATGATCCACGGGCCTCACTGTGAACATGAAAACTGCTGACTGTGTTTTTAAGGAAATTTAAAATGTAGTTTGGAGAGCACAGCGTGTTGCTTTGTTTCTTCTTTGCCACATGATTTGTATTTTCAGGTGACGTGATTCTGATTCTTTTCCCTCCTCCTCTCTCCCTCTGCCTTCCTCCTCTCCTCTCCTCTCCTCTCCCCCCTCTCCTCTCTCTCCTCTCTCAGATCTTTTTCTCCTTCATGCTAACTCCGTTATTTAAGAAGCCCAAGTTTGCCAGCACGGTGGGCTCCATGCTGACGGTGGTGTTTGGCTGCCTGTCGCTGTTCACCGTGCTGATGAAGGACTTCCCACAGCCGCTGGTCTGGCTCCTCTGCCTGCTCTCCCCCAGCGCCTTCTCAATCGGGATTGCACAGGTAGCAAACACACACTTAAAAGTAAAGAATAATCCACGAGGAGCCGTGCAGTTATTGAAAAATGATGAGACTAATAACTGTGGCCACAGGGAATTGATCTGTAAGAGTGTGTTTTTGCGTGTGCATATGTCAGGTGGTGTACTTGGAGGCTCAGGGAGATGGTGCTGCGTTTTCCTCCCTGGCCAACGGCCCCCATCCTCTTTACGTGCCCATGCTCATGCTGGTTGTGGACTGCATCCTCTACCTTCTGTTGGCTATCTACCTGGACCAGGTACTGCCTGGTGAGTACAAACACACAGGGTGTATCTTACAGTTAATTGAATCGGCTGTGTTACTGTTGGTTGGGTCTGTTCTGCAGCCAAATTTCCCGTGATCACAAGATTAAACCCAACCCACTGTTTGAATGTTATTATCATGTGTAATATCAGTGGCATGTTGTCTGAAATGCAGGTGAGTTTGGAATGAGGAGGTCCTTGGTGTACTTCCTGAAGCCGTCCTATTGGTCCAAACGCAGGAAGCGCTACGTTGAAGTGAGCTCAGTGTACGACGCAGAGGTGAAGGTCACGCCTGGTGGAGACGAGTCCGTCGAACCTGTTTCACCGGAGTTCAGAGGGAAGGAGGCCATCCGGTAAAAGTCTGAACTTGCATACGAATCAGTTTGAAACTATGTCTGTTACTCATTGAGTGTTTACATGTTGCAATAAGTGCAGCTTGTTAGATTACCGGAGAGGTTACGGTTTGGTAAAATGCTTTTCGATGGTGGATGCCTCTTTAGCTTGGGGTCCATTAAAAAGAATGCACTTTTAGCAGACCATGCATAAAATATCCACTCAGAAGATGAGCCTTGATACTGAAGCATGAGGAGGGAAATTGAGGTTTATAGTTTCTGGTAGAAATCAGCATCAGGCTCAGTTCAGATTGCAGCCTGGCTCTGTTTTTGGTTCAGAGCCAAACTGGCTGCTGTGCTGGTTCTCAGAGCCTGCGGGACCAGCCTGTAACCCAGGAGCTGCCTCTGCTTCAGTGTTTACACTTCTGTTTCATTTTGTCTTCATTGGCTGTTCGTTTCTTCTCTGGCAGCATCAATAATATCCATAAAGTGTACAGAGAGAAGGACAATGTGGTGGAGGCTTTGAGAGGTAAGTCCTGAAGGCTTTGACCTTATTCGTTCTGTCCTGTGATCAAACTGTAGTTTTATCATAACCCACTAAATGTTGGTCAGGCTGTGTGTCTGTCCTCATGTTAATGTCTTTTCACGTCTTCTCGTCCCTTCTCCAGGTTTAACGTTTGACATCTACGAGGGCCAGATCACGGCCCTGCTGGGACACAGTGGGGCTGGAAAGTCCACTCTGATGAACATCCTCTGCGGCATCTGCCCGCCCACCAACGGCTCGGCGGCCATCTACGGCTCCCCTGTCGCAGAGATCGCAGATAGGTTAGAAATGAAGCAGCTGGTGGGAATTTGCCCCCAGTTCAACATCATCTTTGATGTGCTGACTGTGGAGGAGCACCTGAGGATATTTGCAGCCATCAAAGGGATCCCACCGGCAGACATCGATGCTGAGGTGATGTCATGATCTAAATACCGGTTTAAGAAAGATTAAACAGGTAGAAGTTCAGTGCAGAACACGTTCTGACACAGCAGTAGATGTGTTTTTGGGAAAGATCAAACATGACTTTGTTTTTCTGACTTAGTCTTTTGTTTCCAAGCCTGTTATGAGCGTAAGTCCTCTTGAATGATCAGTGAGACCTCTTGTCATGAAGCGTCAGGCAGTTGATCCTTGGTGTGATCCTGCTTCTCTCTGACAGGTTACCAAAGTGCTGAAGGATCTGGACTTGGAGAAGATCATGACGGCTCAGGCCAAGAATCTAAGTGGAGGCCAAAAGAGAAAACTCTCCGTGGGCATTGCTATCCTCGGAGATCCGAAGGTACCCGGAGCTTGTTTTTACATGTATGCAGGTCTCAGACTGCAAAGGCTTTGAAATGCATGAGGTTATCAGTAACTCTGTTACCAGTCCAGGCTGGATGCGATCAGCCTGGGCCCTTTCTGAGCCGTTTGCGCCGTGTCTGTTCCCGTCAGATCCTGCTCCTGGACGAGCCCACAGCAGGCATGGACCCCTGCTCCAGACACCAGGTGTGGTCGCTGCTGAAGAGCCGCAGAGCCGGCAGGGTCATTGTCCTCAGCACGCACTACATGGACGAGGCTGACATTCTCGCTGGTATGAGCTCTGTCACCAAAACCATTAAGCAGCTGTCATCCCAGCTTGGTCAGATTTACTCTTTTTATCCAGTTTTAAAGTAAAAATGAGGTCGATTTCAACAGAAGGTTTGTGCATTTGTGTTTGATGCGTTGTTGCTGTTAAACACTGATTCCTTTCTCTAGATCGCAAAGCTGTGATCTCTCAAGGACAGCTGAAATGTGTGGGCTCTTCTCTGTATCTCAAGGTCAAGTGTGGCGTTGGATATCATCTCAGGCAAGTAGATTTTACCTCACATGTGTAGCTTATTGTTTTATGGACGGCCTGATGAAGACCAAAAAGATGCTAAAGTATAGTTGAAGAATGATGTCAGCAGATGTTTGATGTTGTGTTTCGCTCTGATGTGTTTCAGGTTTGTAATGCCTCCATCGAGATGAGCTGTCTCATCCACATGCAGGTCTGTGTTTAACGAGCTCTGCGTGTGTTTTTCCCTCCACTGCAGGATGTCTATCAATGAGGGCTGTGAGGCTGAAAGGATCGCGTCATTGGTCAAGCAGCACGTTCCCAAGGCTAAGCTGTCCCGACAGCACGAGGTGGAGCTGACGTTCACTCTGCCGTTCGAGAGCATGGACACGTTCCCAGGTCAGATCACTCGGCCGAGATGAAGAACATGAATGGTCTCTTATTGACGTGCAGAGGAACCTGATCTGGGTCCACACTGGTGCTAATTTACAGCCAGTTAAGAAGTTTGCAGGCGTTCACGGTTTCTTCTGACTCCTTTCCTACAGCTCCTTTGTGACTCAGCTTTCACTGGAACAGCAGTTTGCCAGCAGCAAGTACTCATTAGTTTGTCTTTCATAGGTTTGTTCTCTGAGCTCGACTGTCAACCCAATCTGGGAATTATCAACTACGGGGTTTCCATGACAACGCTGGAAGATGTTTTTCTTCGTCTGGAGGCAGAGGCTGAGGTGGACCAAGCTGGTGAGTGCACTGTTACATTAAATAATGCTCCCTAATTCAATACAATGACTATATTTGTACACATGAGTATTTCACGTCTTCAGACTACAGCGTGTTCAACCGGGAGCTGGCGGAGGACGAGTGCGACAGCGCCTCTCTGGACGATACGGACCAGCGGCTGCTCACCTTCTCGGACAGCAAGTCAGACGTGGTGTCGGGTCACGCTCTGTGGCGGCAGCAGTTCAGCACCGTGGCCTGGCTGCACATGCTCAACATGCGGCGGGAGAGGAAGGCCTTTGTTTACACGTGAGTGCTCTGAGACAAAAACGACTTGAAAACCAGATCCAGGTTCAGGTCAGTTATTCGGGGGGGACCTTTTATGCGTTTCTTCATTTTCTGTCGTGTATATATGATGTTAAAATGTCTGACGTTCATACTGAACGTGTCCAGACTTGAGGCTGCTCTGAATCTGGGTTTCCAACATTTTTTTTTCTACTTTGTTTACATAGATGTCTACTTTAGGCACAGCTCACCCAGGAAGCACAGGGACACACCCACCCGCTCGCTCAGTCTGTCTAGTTATTTGCACCGAAGCGGCTCTGACCAGGACTCTGATCTGGATCGTGTTTTATGGAGAAAATATTCCCTCTGATGTCCTTTGGCTGCTCTGCCTCTGCTCTCTGTAATTTACAGTTTCCTGATGGACTGATGCCGTCACTTCTTGCTTAAGTAACCGCTAATTGCCGCTAACTATAGCTGCTGTTAGCTAGTAGGCTCAGTTAGCCATGCAGCTAGCAGTCCTATTAGCTTATGCAGTTTTATGGAGTTAGTGCCTCCATAAACTATGATATGAGCTGAAAATGAGCATAAGTCCCCTTTTTAGATTTAGATAAATGGGTGATAGCAGGTCTGTATTCTGCTGAAGGATACCTGTACTTGTCTCTGAGATGTTGTCCCTGTCCTTCCCTTCTCTTGCAGTCTGGCCTTGTTCCTGGTGTTCGTCGCTGCGGTGCTCGTCCTGTCTCTGGCCACAGGAAACATTCAGATTCACTCCCCAGACCGTCAGTTTCTGCCCATTTACCTCCTCAAAAGGAACCAGGCCCCCCATAGATACGCCACCAGCCTCCTGGTTCAGAACTCCTCGGGTGAGTCCGCTGGAGGTGCTGGCTGATGTTTAGCATCAGGACGTTAGCTGAGCACGTGTGCAGTCTGTCCTCTCACTGAGTCTTCAGATCTGCTGTCTTGTGCCAACAGGCTCTGATATTTCTGACTTCATCCACAACCTGGAGTCTCAGGACATCAAAGTGGAGATGATGAAACACAGCGACTACATGGCGGCGGCTCCTCACAGCGCCGCCATCAACGTAACGGGATCCAGCAAGGTCACTTTAACACTGGACGGATCGGATCTCTGATTTGATACCGTGGATTTGATGAAACTGGAGATAAAGCATCGGATGTGGTCTTCTGCAGCTCTTCCCTCGTTAACGCTTTCTTTTCTGCTAACAGGGTTTCAGGTACAGTGTTGCGTTCAACAGCACCACGGTTCACTCCTTACCCATGGCTGTCAATATCCTCAGCAACGCACTCCTCAGAGGTCTGAACGGCACGGGGCAGATCCGAACCTGGACCAAACCGTTCGACTATGTGAGTCATGAGTCAGGTGACGCAGATCTTATCATCCTGCTCCATTCAAAGATATTAACAGTTTCCATGGTGACATCCCTCAGCAAATCCCAGATGCTACTTCCTACACTCTGGTGTACATAGAGGCCATCATCCTGGGGATGCTGGCAGCTGGAATGCCTGCGTATTTTGCGATGGACCACACTCGAGACCGAGAGGTAATCCTTTGCTCCCAGTGCTCATCAGCGTGACGATCACTGGAGTCTTTGCTTTGAGTGGAAGAGAGAGACATCAACCACTGATATCCACGTTTTGTTTAGTGATTCTGAACTCACTTTCAGAGATTATTTTTGTGGCACTTCGCCTTTGTTATACAGTTTGAGCAGCAGCAGGAAACATGAAAGAAGGGGCACCTCATGGGTATGTCATGGTTATATGGTTCATTACGTGGTGTGTTAGACACAGCTGGCCCATCAGGATACCCAGACCACCCAAGACTCTGTCGCTCCAGTCGTACCCCACCCCCTCCTCTAGAGCACATAGCAGTTTATTAGATTGTACTTTGACTCTAGGTTCACTCTCCTGGTTAGAGATCAGTGTAATACTACAGTACGTTTCAGGTGTATTTACATCTGTGTTGACTCGCCTGTTTGCTGCTCCTTCAGATCAAGTGTCGCTCCACTCTGCGTATCTCTGGTCTGGTACCATCAGCCTACTGGTGTGGCCAAGCAGCCGTGGACATCCCCTTCTACTACCTCATCCTCTCCTGCATGACCATCATCCTCTTCTCCTTCCACACTGGAAACCTGCTCAGCTCCAGCAACCTCACCGCTGTGGTCCGTACTCATGTATCCATTAAACCAGATTATTACATGTTCCTCTTCCAGACCTGCCTCTGTAAGTCGTCCCCTGTCCCTTCTCTTAGGTCCTGTGCACTGTTGGCTTTGGTCCGGCCATGATTCTCTTCACTTACGTCTTCTCTTTTGGCTTCACCCGAGTCCAGAGCAACAGGGATTTCTTCTCCGTCATCTCCATGATGGTGAGGCAGGATGTGAAAACACACCACGGAGAGCGTGTTCCAAAATGTGAACAGCTGAATGATCACTGAGACAAATAACTGATCACAGTAGCTTCAGTGAAAGTAGATGGGTTCATTGTTTCAGTTCTGACGTCACGCTGCAGGTTGATTATGGAGTTTGGTCGATGTTAGAGTCACCTGACGTTTGACCTGTGACGCTCTGCCTCAGGTGTGCGTGGTGTCGGCCTCGCTGGTTCAGTTGTCATCCGTGAACAACAGCCCTGAACTGACCAGAAACCTGCACAACGCCTTGTGTTTCTTCAACCCGCTGTACCCTCTCATGGGCTGCCTCAACTGCATCACCAAGGTGGGCTTCAGTCAGTCTGGTGTGACTGAGAATCAACACCGACGACTCTGCGTAGCTTTCCCTCTCTATAGCCTCTTTTAGCTCGCTGCTAACAGTTAGCTTCTCTATATTGAGTACTGTTTTTCGTGTGTTTTTTCCAGGCGACCTTCCTCCCCTCTCAGTACGAGGAGAACTTCTTGTGGAAGAACCTGCTCATTGCTGTTGTGGCTGTGCGTATCTCATTTTTAAAGATTAAGCCAAACGTTGCTGCGTTCAGAGAACAGAGAATAATCACGTCTCTTCCTGTGCTCAGCCCTATCTCCAGTGCATTCTGCTGCTTTTCCTGCTTCGCTGGCTGGAGATCCGTTACGGAGGGAGGACGATGAAAAACGATGAGTTCTGCAGGTGATGATCAGATTTCAGGTCATGACTCAGATTACATGCAGCCTCCGTACGTCCTTTTTTAAACAGAGATGTTTATTACTTGAACTCACGTGACATCAGTTCAGACTAAGAAGCTCGCTTTTCAAACCTTCGCAGGATCTCATCCAAGGCGAAGCCCAGAGTGGAGAGGAACCCAGAGGACGGGCTGAACGAGGACGAGGACGTTCAGATGGAGAAGGCCAGAGTGAAGGAGGCCCTCACCTGCCAGTCCTGTGAAGAAGTGAGGGAATATCTGATCTTCAGCTCCAGGTTTTCACCCACCACCCCTCATAAAGTGCTGAACACAAGTTAATCTAGTCTGTCTTCACTGTGTCTCGTCCTTGCAGAAGCCGGTGGTGGTTGTGAGTAACCTGAGGAAGCAGTACAAAGGCAGACGAGAAGGTTTTTCTCTCAACAAAATGAGGAAAGTGGCCACAAAGAACATCTCTTTCTGTGTTCGCAAAGGTATGTCGGGTGTCTGCGTCAAAACGTTGAGGAAACAGGAGTTCGGTCGTTTCAGGAAAACCTAAATGCTCTTTCTTCAGGTGAAGTTCTTGGACTGTTGGGCCCCAACGGATCAGGAAAGAGCACCATCATGCACATGTTGTCAGGTGACACCGACCCCACTGCAGGCCAGGTACAGTACAGTAGAGACGGATGTCCTGTGATGCATCGCAGCCCTCCCCCGTTCCCAGTCCTCATGTGTCCTTGAACTGAGTGACATCTGAAAAACAGACGCGTCACTGACCGTCTGTCTTCCTCCGTCCAGGTGCTGATGGGGGACTATAGCACAGAGTTCCGTGAGGTGGACAATCCTCTGGAGCACGTGGGCTACTGTCCACAGGTGAACCCTCTGTGGCCCAGGGTCACTCTGCAGGAGCACCTGGAGATCTATGCCGCCATCAAGGGCCTGCAAGGACAGGACGTACCAGGAATCATCAAACGGTGAGTCTCACTTCGTTCTCACGGCCAGATTTTTACCATCAGAGATGTTGCTGACAGCTGTTTTCTGTTTACAGTGTGGTGAACGCTCTGGAGCTGAAGGACCACCTGAACAAACAAGCCAAGACCCTGTCAGCAGGACTCAAGAGGAAGGTGAGGACACGGGCCTGAACCCACTCCGCTGTATGTCCGTCCATCCAAAAACACACAAAACCTGCAGAGTCGGAGACATTTTGACACTCCTGCCACAGTGTTTCACATCCATCTTGGTTTAAATCCAGTTGATTCTGTTGTTGTTCTGTATTTATTCTGTCTGTTTGACCACGTTGCTGCTTTGCCTGTTGACAGTTGTGCTTTGCCTTGAGTATGATTGGGAACCCTCAGATCGTTTTACTGGACGAGCCGTCGTCAGGGATGGACCCCAAGTCCAAACAGCGCATGTGGTGAGACTGTATTCATGACGAGGACGTTCCTCCACTTCTATAGATACCGTCTTTAAACTGAAACGGTCTCTGACCTCGGCGTCTGCTTTGTACAGGAGGGCCATACGTGCTGCGTTCAAGAACCGTCAGCGGGGCGCCATCCTCACCACGCACTACATGGAGGAGGCGGAAGCCGTGTGTGACCGCGTGGCCATCATGGTGTCCGGCCAGCTCAGGTTAGCGCTCGCGGCGGCGTCGAGCATGCGTCTGCATTGTTTAATCGTTTCAACCAACCGTCTGAGTCGTTTCTCTGCTCTCCTCCGTCAGATGTATCGGCTCCATCCAGCATTTGAAAGGGAAATACGGTCGAGGCTACAGCTTGGAGGTGAAGCTCAGAGGGGAGTTGACGGGGCTCCAGCAGGTGGCGCTGTTGCACAAAGAGATCCTCCGAATCTTCCCTCACGCTGCCCGACAGGAGAGGTGAGACCCTGCTCTGTGGTGGACAAGGACACGTCGTCCAGGACAGTGAGACAGAGAGCATGTTAACCAGAGTGTCGTTACAGGAGGACTAATAAAGTTTGACACGTGTGTTTGTGTTTAAGTCGCTCAGCTGACGCTCTGCATCACGCTCATGACGCTGCTTTCTTTGCAGCTTCGCCACTCTGATGGTTTACAAGATCCCCATGGAGGACGTCAAATCACTGGCCAAGTCTTTCTCTCAGTTAGAGAGCGGTGAGTCGCACACACACACACACACACACACACACACACACACACACACACGCACGCGCACATGCAGCAGCTATCAGCTGACTCATTCATTGCTGTTTGTCTGTTTCATCTCTGTTTGTCTTCAGCCAAGCAAACCTTCAACTTTGAAGACTACAACTTCTCCCAGTCGACCTTAGAGCAGGTACGATATCCAAAAACACGCCGCAGTTCAGGTTCGATCTGAACCAATCAGATGTGTATGTCCACGTCCTAATGTCTCCCCGTCCTCCTCTCCGGTGTCTTTGCCCCGCAGGTGTTTATGGAGTTTGCCAAGGAGCAGGAGAACGAGGAGGACGAGGTCGGCTCCCTCAGCACAACTTTCCAGTGGCAGCGTCTTCGCCAGGACGGCCCGGTGTCGGTCAACCACACGGACAGCATCGTGCACCAGCTTTGAGCTCCAGCTGAGGGGGAGCGGGCGGCGGCCGACCAGGACTGACCAATCCCGACCTGCCAGGCTTCAGCACCTGAGGGTTCACACCAGCACTCGCCCGCTCTGCCTGACCGACGCTCGCCGCCCGTAACCGAGCGGGCCCGTCCTGGCTGGGGCCTCACGCGCACCGGGCCTGTCCGTGTGCGTGCTGGGGCTCAGGGCCGCCATGGCCGCCTTTCTCTGGGTCTGAGGCGTGCATGTGTGTAACCCTCGTCCTCTGGTGCTCCGTGTTTTCTGAATCGCACTGACCGAACGGCCTGCAGGGTCTCGACACGCTGATGCGACACCCACTCCTCTTTCTAACGGTGTTTTTTATCTTCACAGGGAGTCAGTAAAGGAAATATATATATATATATAATATATAATATTTATGCTTTGTAATCCTCTCCGTCCGCCCTCCTTGGAGGGAGGCGTTACAGTGAGTGTGTTTGCTCGTCTCTCCAGATGTTTTTGTCTGTCGTGTTTGTGAAACGGTTTTTTAAGCACTACCAGAACTGGGATCCATCCACGATCGAACCAAAGCACATCTCTGAACCACACACCGCCACACCTCCTCGCACATCCACCCTGACCAGTACTCTGTCTGTTAGTGTCAGTAGCATGAGGACAAGTAGTTTGCGTAGTCGTTCTAGAGTCGATGTGGGGCAGCGGGGTGAGGGCGAGTCTTTAGACCCTCACGAAGCCCCAGACTTAACCAACAGGAAGTGTTTTTATCCCTGCGGAGGGTGAAGTCCAGACTTTCCTCATGTCACACCAGCATGCACGTCTTAACGTTCTCCACGAGTGTTCCAGCATGCACGCTCACGAGGAGGTCGACCGTTTTGAAATGTGGCAGACGGGTGTTGGAAGCGGGCTTTTTGGACGGACGACCGTCGTCCCGTGGCCTTCCTGTCTGCAGGTTTAGCTTTGATCTAGAGCCCATAGTTTGGGAATGTAGTGTAGAATATGCACACCAGTACATGTAGCACACTGCCCTCGTCAGGCGTTAGCCAGAGCCGATGACCTCGGAGGGGGGTGGAGCTCGAGGTCGTGCTCGGGTCCAGGTGGGGCTCGTTTAAAGCGTCCTGTCCATCTCGTCTCGGCCGGGTGTTGGGGTGGGGGGGGGTGCTAACAGATTTTGAATGTAGGTCAGGCCTCCGCTGAGAGGAGGGGTCGTAACTCAGCGGTGACGGCCGTCCTGCCGTCACGCTGTTTCACTTTGGTGCCACTTTTAGTCACACGGCTGTGTTTCGTTAGCTCTATCTAGCCTGTTTGGTGTGTGTGTGTGTGTGTGTGTGAGTGAGTGTTTGTTGTGTTGTGTATACTGTGTGCAGCTGCGGCTTTGTCTGCATTATCTAACATTTGTACAAGCGGGTGCGTTGTTGGTGCGACACCGATCAGCAGACCGATAAATTGTAATTTTTTCTTGTTATTCAGGTGAGAGAATCAGAGGTTAAAGGATTTTAAAGGGACGCTTTGAACACACTTGATGTGGTTGTTGAGTTTTATGTTAATGATAACAAACTGACCTGGGGGGGGACTAAATAATGGGAACAGTGGACAGTCTAACGCGAGTCTCACACTCTGGCCTCAGAGCTTCACAGAGGAAGTGTGTGTTGCAGGGTGGCTGCACTGCATCAGTCAGGTGTGTTTGTTTTGTGCACCTCTGGCAGACCGGTGTCATCTCATGAGTGTCATGAGCTGACGTTTCTGGGACTTTGACATGTTTAAGCAGTAGCTTCCATGTATAATTTGCTGTTTTTATCACCTTTAACTGAAGCTGCGGAACAGCTGATTTACCCAGAGTTCATTATTTTTAAATATTTGTGCGGCGGATGGAGAAGTGAGCGTGAAGCCGATTGATTTTTCCAGACGTTCACTGCAGACAGGAGACCACATTTGACACTAAAGACCCAGATTCACTTCACAGTGAGTGGGAGTAATGCCTTAGGTTTTGTCAATGCACAGTCCTTTTCAATGTGAAAACTTTATTTAAACCCTGTCATCTTTTTTTTTTTTTTTTTTTGCACAACATGTAGCCTTGTTCCCTCAGTGGGGACAAAATAAAACACTGGCTCTGCATTCAGTTTACTGTGTGTGGGGGGATCGGAGGGTTTTGGGGATGTCATATGTATGTTTTAGATTTGTTTTCCAAAGTGCAATGTAGGATATTTGTCCCCTAAAGCAAACTTTCTTTGGACTTCGTCGTGCTCACACGTCCGTCCGTCTTCTGTGGGTCAGAAACATGTAGCCGCCCAAATAACATCATCTTTTTTGCACTTCCTACCCCGACTCCCACAACACAAAGACACACATCCAGCCAGAAGCATTTCTCACTAAGCCAATGATTCTTTGTGGAAAGTGAAGCATTTAAGCGTTTGGCATTGGAAGCAAAGCGGAGCGGGTTTCATTTTATTTTCCTGGTGGTGGTAAAATTGCACTATTTCTGGGAAATTTTATAACCTTTCTTTACATTATGCAATCTTTGTAAGATTATCCGTGCACTGATTTTATTTTTTAAAGACTGTGGTTTAGCTGTGTGCTGTGTTTTCCTCCTGTATCGCTCGCATGTCTGGATGGACACTCGTCATTAATGGACTCTGGTCTCTACACGACCTTTTCATGAATAAATGTTAATCTGAATTATTGCTTTTGTCCTTTTTTTTGATGGACAGACCAGGAAGCCAGATACTGACATGACTATTCTGTGTTAAAGGTGAGTTGCGTTGGTTAAATCTGAAGTAATTGATTGTATTGGATACTTATAGTCAAGTTATTCACGTCAAAAGTATCTATAATAATAAGGTGGATGATGAGGATTCACTGGTGGTGGTGCTGCTGGAGCTTTTTAGTAAGTGATCACAAGCGTGTTCACGCATGGAAAGCTGATTGTGTCTGTGTCACGAGTGTTCACTGCCCCCCGTGGCCGCACTGTAGAACTGCAACACAATCTGTAAAGCCCGCGTCAATGCAGACATAACAACAGCACACTGAAACTAAAATACAGTGACGAGCTAACACAATTATGTTGATTATAGGGGATTGACTCCTTTGCACGTGTAGAGAAATCATATAGAAATATAGAAAATAATTGATGAATAAATATTTTAATCAGTGATACACAACAAATTGTGGTTTGCTTTAAATTACATTTATTTAGCCGAAGCTTTTATCCAAAGTCACTTACAATAGATACGTTCACTCAAATTAAATACAGGTATAAACCTGTCAGAAATCCTTTTCTAATTATTTTCTTACTTTAAGATTAGAAAAACTGAATATAAAGAACAGTACTTTGATATAGAATAGATTAATACAAATACAGTACGTTCACTAATACCTTTAAAAATATTGATTAAATATCTATGTGATTCACAATTAATAACACTCACTTCAATCAGTCCATTAAAAGTTTACTTAGTTCGTTGATGCTTTACTTTGGTCGCTGTATTTTGAAGGTAATAAGCGGAAGTCGTAGTGCGGTTGTGTCTGTGTTGACGCTAACTTAACGAATATCCTCCTGCAGTTCCCATCTTTGACCGCAGGAGGGCAGTGATCAGTGGTGATTCTACACACAGTAACACTTTATTTAACATTAACCGCATCTTTTATTTCACCGTCGACGCAGACGTGAAGAGGCCTCGTTGATAGTCGCTACGTTATTTGATTAATTTAAAAATGTCGATCTGCCACGGTCATTCTTTTACAGGAGATCTGGGTGTTTTCCATATCTCGCTCCCACAGTTTTGTCCCTGCCCAACTACCGTCCTTCCTGGTGTGGGTGTGGACACTTGCCCAGATGACTACACAAATAATGGAGGAGAGGCGATCCTAGTCTGTTTTTTACAAGTTAGAAAAATAGTTTAGAATCGGATAAGTTTCACATTTTCTTCCTGGTTGTGAACCGTAGCTGGGATGCTGTGTCAGGATGGGAAATCTTTTTGGAAAAAAGAAACAAACCCGCGTGACAGAACAAGACAAAGCGATTTTGGTAAGAGTCGCAGCTAGCTAGCATTAGCTAGCTAACGAAACTGTTAACGTTAGCCTCGGCACTGTACGTTCCGTCCTGTAATAAGAGCCGGTCACGCCAAACTGCTGTGAAAAGTGTGGTAATTTAACAACTTTGCCTGCGATTACTGAGAAAAAAAAAACAGTTTATACAACGTAACTTCACCATTGCAGCACTGTTGACCATCGTCTTCAAATCGGCGTGAACAGATCTGAAAAATATCAGATTGTAAATTTTGATTTGTTGATTAAATCTACGAATCTGCCCTCGAGCTGCGCCGTAAAGACTCACAGCGAGCAGCATGTGGCGTTTTTAAAAGCTGAGATATGAACCACTTAAACCACGCAGGAAGTCTGGCCTAGCTCTCCAGTCAAGATTGGATTTATTTATGTGATTTGATGTAAATATTGAGACGGCAATCGGACTCATGTCTCCGTTTCCTCACTGCAGCAACTGAAACAGCAAAGAGATAAACTGAGACAGTACCAGAAGAGGATCAACCTGCAGCTGGAGAAGGAGAGACTTTTAGCCAAGCAGCTGCTGAAAAATGGCAAAAAAGAGTGAGTATGAGCAAGAAGAAGGACGCAGCTGTTATAGCCTCATCAGGCCTTTCAGACAGATTCGTCTTCACTGGTGTCTGATGGTTCAGCTGGAAGTCCTCATTCATATTAGAAATGTTTAAAAATGTTCATTGATCAGTCTCAGTTCTGCTTTTTTTCTGAACGATTTCGCTGTCGTCCGGGTTCGAACAGGAAAGCGCTGCTCTTACTGAAGAAGAAACGCTACCAGGATCAACTTCTGGACAAGACAGAGAACCAGATCAGCAACCTGGAGCGTCTGGTGAGTGATCGGGGGGGTTCGGCTCAGGCGGCGGTGCAGAGGTGAAACCGACCGCTTCTCTTTATTCTGCCTGTTTCAGGTTCAAGACCTGGAGTTCGCCCAGATCGAAAGGAAAGTCATCGACGGCTTGAAAGTCGGAAACGAGTGCCTGAAGAAAATGCACGAGGTAGGCGACGCAAAGTCATTTCCGCCCCCCACCTGCAGCACAGGTGACTGACGAGCTCTGCTGACTGTTTTCTCCTCGGTAGGTGATGTCGATCGAAGAGGTTGAGCGGATTATGGATGAAACCCAAGAAGGCATCGAGTACCAAAGGGTAAGTCTGACCGCGTGTCGGCGGCTCTCTCTTCAAACCTTTATTTATAATCTACAGCTGTCCCTCGCTCGTTTGTTGTCTCTCTGCAGCAAATAGACGAGATGCTGGCCGGCTCTTTGTCACAAGAGGATGAAGACGCTGTTCTGGCTGAGCTGGAGGCCATAACTCAGGTCGGTGCAGTCAGTGTCACTGCGAGTGTGTTTCTGAGGTTTGACTGTAAAATCCAGATGTTATTCCTGTTCCTCGGTCCCGTCCTGACCTTGTGTCTTCTGGACTCTCTCAGGGAGACGTTGAGCTTCCTGAAGTTCCCTCAGACGAGCTGCCAGAAGTCCCAGAAGCCTCCGAGAAGAAACGGGGTTTGTTCTGTCTTTGTGATCCGACAGCGAACGCTGTCATTACAGTCTCATTAGGAATCATTAGAACAGGAAGTGCACGTAGTCCAGGCTGGATAATCAGATTTTGGGTATTGGCTGGTGGACGTCCTGGATGCTTCCTGCAGCTTTTGGTTCGTGAGGGAAACTAAACGTGATCTGAGAAGCGGCTCTCGATGCCGCGCCCTGCTGCCGTTTGTAAGTCTGTGAATCTGTTGTGCTTTCAGAGAGGGATCATCCCAGAAAGAAGCCGGAGCGAGAGCTGCTCGCCGCGTAGGAACCTGACCGACCTCCCTCAGCCGAGCGGCTGGAGCTCCTGCACAGCGCTCCAGTCCCGCTTCAACTACAATCACACGAACATTTGCTGTAGAGCGCTCTGCGATGACGTGGCCGCAGTCGCTCTCAGACCGCTGGGCTTCCTCCACATCACCCGGCCGCCGTCCGTCCTCACCTGCCGCAGGCCGCTGGCTGAAGGCGGGCGGGACTGGTCCATTCGTTGGAGACATGCTGATTACACCTGTGAGATCACGTACCTGTGCCTGACCTTTGCCTGTCCTTCACACGCTGACTTTAAGCTGCAGTGCAGGTGACGTTCTGGTGATGCGTTTTACATCAGCCGGCAGTGATTGGTTGGCCAGAGCTGAAGGAGGGAGTAACCATGGCGACAGAGTAGGCTCCTGGGGGGGCGGTGGAGGTGGGGGCGAGCTCACCTGCACACGTGTCATAAGCGTGTGTGTACAGTGTTTGTGTCGTTACTCTGTTTGCCAGAAGGGGGAGACAAAGGCTCTGCACTGCAGCTTTAACGAGTGTGTGTGTGTGTGTGTGTGTGAGAGTGTGTGAGTGAGACTCACTGTGATTCATCCAATCATCTTCATCGATCTCTTCATAGTCACAGTTTGTAATTCTGTAAAGGATCACGACACCAAACTACAGAAAGATTTTGTCCTGTGACTCTGATCTGGTCGTGGTTTTGTTCTTTCGTCCCAGTTTTGGACATTTCTTCCTCCAGGTCGGTTCAGAGGACTCTAGTTTCATTTGTGACGCTTTAAAAAAACTCCATCTTTAAAAAGTCAGCATCAACATCTCCCTCCAGAAAACCTGCCCACGTTGGACCGGACGCTCCGCTGACCTGGGATCAGCTTTTCGTGGGAGTCAGTGATGAAGTGTTTTCTTGTAGTTTAGTGGACTGTCCCTTTCAGACACACCTGGTCTTCCTCGGTCTTCCTCGGCCGTCCCAGCGCCTAGAACTTTTGGAAACCACCGAAAACATTTGCATAAGCGTCTGTTTCGCAGAATATTCCCTCAGTCTGACCCCTTTTCAAGCAGCTTAGCTAATCTAATTCTCTGCTCCCCTTTGGATTAGTTCAGTGTCGTTGGAGAAAGGGCTAATCACACCTGTGTGGGTTTACCTGTGAGGCCCAGACAGCAGCTGTTAATCTCTTCAAGGTAATAAGACCCTTCACCCACCGAGCGCCAGCGCAGGGCCGGTAATTATTTCCCTGTGCAGCTCGTGTCTAGATGTGCAGCACCAATGATGACCTACATTTGTGTCTTAAGCTTGTGTATCGTTGAAGGTCTGTCAAACTAATCTGTAAATCAGTTAATCTCGCAGAGAGAAAACGATGATGACGAGCGCCGCCGGGCCGCAGACGTCCGCTCATCGGCGCCGCTTCGAGCTGCTCGTCTTAGCATCCTGTGGAAATTGTACCTCTGTACGTTCTTTTTGCAATAAAAGTGTTTTTTATCATCAAGCTTGCCGCAGCTGGCATTTTCCATGAGTGAACACAAGGTGGCGACAAAGCTGCTCTGAAGCGTCTGCCGAGGAGAGCAGGCGGCTCTTAGGGGTTTGTGCTGTCCCTTTCCTGTTTCAGCATGACAGTGCCCCCCCCACCCACCCGAACCCCACCCAAACCCCACCCAGGCCGGCCTGTATCACCCAGCATCAAGGTGTTTGAAGGTTAGCTGAGGTGAAAGAGGCCTCATTAAAATCCTGTCAGGTGTTAATGTGTCAGATTTAAACTTTAAACTCGTCACCATCGTTAAGAAGGAGTTGCTGCTTCTCTCCAGCTCGACCTCTGCGGAGTCAAAGACGTTAAATGTTCCTCTCTGTGGCCTTGAAGTGTCCTCAAACACGGCCCTGCGTTGGCGCTCCGTCAGTCCTCCCGCGGGCCTGAAATAGCCTGAACCATCTTCTTTGTCCGCCGCTGAAGTGCACTTCCCCGTGATGCGCTCTTTTTGAATGGACCGGCTCTGCGAGCTCCTCGGAGCTGCGTGGGAGTGGGCGCCACGCAGACGAGAGCCTGAATGTCAGAGCAACGCGCTGATGAATCACGGACGTGGATCTGAAGAAGAAAGGCATGGTGAGTAGGACGGACGTGAATGGTTTCAGGTACGTAGGTGTGTGTGCGTGTGTATGTGTGTGTGTGTGTGTGTCCTGCCCACCCAGATTCTTGCCTACCTGACTACACCTCCACCCTGTGCTGAGTATACACACAGGACTTGAACGCAACACTTTTAAACCCGCATCACAGACCATGTTAAGACTGGTACCTGAGGAGGCGCCAGTTCACCTCCCAACACCGCTGAGGTGCCCTTGAGCAAGCCCCTAATGCATGTCTATAGGACCTGTGTGTGTGTGTGTGTGTGTGTCATGAAAAAACTACCAACAGAGTATAAAAAGTGGATTTCCGTAAGTGTAAAATGAAGACTGATCATCGTTTGAGACTTTTTATTTTCTGCTCCTCGCTGTTGTGACTTCAAGGCCGACTCGAGTCTCACGTCTGAATATCACTTGAACTGCTTGTAGCTGTGATTAACAATCATCATCTTAATTCGTTGGTGTGTAATTATGCTTGGCGATGGATTGGCAGTCAGCAAACATAATGGAAGAGTGCGTTCGCTTACGGGGACTAATTGTGGGGCCTGAATGCTGGCAGCAGTAAATCAATAGGCTGCTGACGGGGAGAGTGTTGCTGTTTGCTCTGTAAAGACCAAACAGGCCTGATTGATTTTCACTGACTGTCTGCAGTTTGGGATCTGCTCCAATCAGACGTGACCCTCAAAACCAAAATTCTCCTTCTGGCCGCCATCAGCCCTAAAACATCCCCTCAGTTTTATCTCACTGAAGGAGGCGTGGCTGTCCTCTGCTGCCGTCTTCTTCGCAGGCCTTCAGATCATGACGCCCTAAACTGTGTGGGATTCCCCAACTCGCCATACAAGGCTCTGAAATCCCAGAAAATGTGGCTCCATCCCACTCATACCGAGCAGAGCCCACTCAGCCGAGAGGAGCGGAGCCACACAGTTATAGACCAGGGTAAACAAGCCGGTGAGCAGCAGGTGTCTGCAGGTGTGTGAGTGATGCAACCAGAGGTGGACCGTCGGCCTCAGCTTCCTATCAGTGAAAATAATCTGTACCATGCATCATGAAGTCACTCAGTGTGAGCGCCTGTGGCCCTGAACGCATCCCGGTGATGTGATGCTGACATGTGAACGCACCTGCAGACAGGTGGAGTGTGTGCACCGTGCGCGCGGCTCTGCTCCGTCAGTCCTCTGAATAGCGGAGGCGGCGGCGTGGGCTGCGCGTGACACCGCGGAGGAGGCCCGGCTTCTTTAAATGCTATGCTACATTCACGGACCCAACGCAAAGCGCCGGTATGCCAGTGTCATAATAATAATAACAACGGTGTGATGATGGTGGCAGAAGGGAACACGTTCATGTTTGAGTGAAACGATTAGAAGTAAAGATTAGTGATAAACAACAGGCTGTTAACAGCTCCAGGAGAAAGTCCCATCCACGTGACTCCAAGCCTCCAAAAAATAGTCTGTCCTCATAAAATTGGGAAAATCTCTGCATACCTGAATACACGACGTCAACCGAAATGAAAACACATGGTTAGTATCTGAAGTTTGAACCAACCAAAACATTGGACCAAAATGATTTAAATATGTGTCTAATAGTGTCTAATTGTGCTTCGGCCCCTACCTGATCTCATGGCTCTGTGTTGAAGAGGGTCCAGTTTGCTCACATGTGGCAAATTAAAGTGTGTTTAAATAAAGTGCCATGGATGAAACCTGTGGCCAGGTGGTATCCTTGTATAGAAAAACGACATATTTTACAGAGAGTGAGAAGAGTGGGAAGTTAAAAAGCAGCTCACCTGTCCCACTGGTGGTCTCACACACAGGTATGTGTAACTGTATCTGCCATCTGATCCAGTTTATTTCAACGCCATGTCTTCCTCACACAGGCTCTCCTCATAGTCCTCCTCAAAACAAACCAAACCATATTCTCTCTCCTTGCCTCGCTCCTTCTTTGTAACGTTTAAATGTTCTAACATATTATGTCTCGCCTCCTCGTCAGGCGCCTCAGCTCGTCGGTGGCGCTCTTTCCCACCGCCCCTGAAGGCAGCACCGCCCCTCATGAAGTTAGTCCGCCTCTGCGCTCCAACCGGGAGGCACCGACTGACTGAGCGGCTGCGTGGGGAGCTGGTGTGGGCGCAGCGGAGGACTTTCCTATAAAAGCAGGGATCCCACGTCCAGACGAGCTCGTCTCTCAGTCACCGCCGACAGGAGCCGCGCTTCGACGCCAACAGACGCTGTTTCTCCCGCCACAGTTCGGAAAATCCTCTCAGCCTCACCCGAAGGAAATCTTGGTCTATGGTTCTGACTGACGCTCCTACAAGGATGTCCCGGACCGACGAGGTGCACCGTATAACGGAGAATGTCTACAAGGTAAGACGGACTGTTTGGTAGTTTGTTTCCCCGCCGGTGACCGCGCGTCCTCCGGCCGCGGAGGGACACCTGCTGCGCGGGTGGACGCCGAACGAAAGGACGCAGGTAGAGGACAGACAGCGGGTAACTTTGTCTCACTTGACCTGGCCGGTGTCTTAGCCCGTGTCCTCGCACTTTGGTGACTCAACTGTCGGTTCTGAGCCGCTGTGAAGTGATTTCATGACAAAGAAAAGAAACGATGGACAACTTCGATCACAGCTTTGATCAGTTTTCAAAGACAGCTGATCGATTTCATGAACGGCCGATCGATTAATTATGTAGTCTATAGAATGTCCCGTTGAAGTTTATCAGAATGTCTTCAAATCACTTTCTCAGCTTCACAATCCTCAAAGTCAAATGACAGCAGTAACTGATGGAGTGATCGATTGATCAGCTGTTTGTGATGATGGAGTCACCTCCTCCAGTCCACCAGCAGAAGCTGCTGAGCTTCACGTCTCTACATGTCCCCACATTGGACCCATTTTGGGTTCTCTGTTGGTGGTGCTGACTGAATGAATCAATGAATGTGTGTTGTATTGATCGATTGATACCTTCAGAGTCAAACGAGTGACTCACCATCTAACTTTAGTGACAGTGGACCGTTGACCCTGTGCGTCCTCTTGGACCCCAAATTGGCAGCTCTGACTGAAGGGCCCACCCTTGTTCAAACTTGAGAGGCAAAAGGGGACAAACGCTCAGGTCCTCCATTGTTCTCTCCCCCAGAGCTCCTCTTCAGCAGGCGGAGGAGGTGGTGGTGCCGGAGAGGTGTTACTCTTAAGTTTCACTGCACTCGTGGCAGCTCTCCAGATGAGGTAAATTTGAGCAGACGAAGCACGACGAGGACTTTCCTTTATGCCAGGAAACTTGTCACCGTTCCACACTCCTCCGCAGAAACCCCCGGAGGGAGCCGGGGCGCCTGAAAGCATCGTGTGCAGGAGAGGTGTTGGTGGATGGTGGATGGTGGCGGGTGTGAGCCAAAGGTGGAGCTGAGGAGGTCGGGTCAGTCAGGGGTCATGGTTCTTTGTGCAGCAGGTGCAGTTCAGCGTGACGTGACGGCCGACACAAACACACGAGCTGACGAGGGATCAGTGATGCACGAGGTGTAGGCGCCGGGTGCTGTGACCTGTGGGAGGTTTCTTTGGATTGTTATGAGCTGGAGACAAACCACAGAAAGGAGGAGGAGGAGGTGGAGGAAGATAAAGGAAGAGGAGAGACAGCGTGTGTGTTAAAGTGAATGGGATGCTGGTGCTGTGGTGCTTGAGGAGGAGTGTGTGTGCGGATTGACACATTAATGGTGATAATTAAGTAGAAATAATGAAAGATGTTCTGTCTCCAGCTCTTTGGAGATGCCGCCTTCAGTCTTTTTCACCATTTTCTGACATTTTAGACTAAATGATTAATTGGAAAAATGAAAGATCGATCAATAAAAATGTGACCTTTGGTTGCAAATGCAATGAAACGAAGGGAAAGGAGCCGCCGGTCTCGGCTCCGCTGAAGGGTCGAGAGTGAAAATGCCATCGTGCAGATACGCAGCAGTGGGGTTTCTTCCTGCCATCAGCAGGCTGCATCATTATGGAGTCAGCAGGAGCGAGGAGAAGCCGGTTTGACCCGCTGCTGATTGTAGGAGTCTGCAGTGGCGGGGCCCCGGGGTGTTTCTGAGCCGATGCCATGAGGTATCCGAGCTGTGTTTGGAGAAACTAACAGGTCTTTATTAATTCATTAAAGGCCTGGAAGATGAAGAGGCCCAGAGGTGCCAGCTCCCATTAGATAACGCTCACATCTGTTTCTCCGCCGGGAAGAGGAGGTAGAGACGACAAACGGCGGAGATGAAGTCATGCAGCATCAAGATGGGGCTCAGGAGCATCCATTACACAACACAGAGTCACAATGAAGAGACGAGCAGGAAGCCGCCAGAGAGGACACACCTCCGCCAACGCCGCGACGCTGAGCTGTGTTTAAGATCCTCATCTGCACTTCAGTACACTTATACTGGCAGACATGCATGCTGATTGGCTAATATTAGACATACGTGTTGGACAGAAGGACTGAAATCCTGTCAGCATGACTCGGCAAATTGCACTCGAGTCAGCGTCATGATGTGGTCGTTTGTGACACGAGTCTTATAACGTGGGTTTGAGTTGCACCATCATTTAATCATTTATTGTCTTGATAAATTAAACAACCAGACGGACTCCCTGAAATAATTTATGAACCAAATCTGGTAAAGATTGGATGAAATTTGTGTTATTGACAGGAAAAGGTGTGACAGGCAGAACTTGGTGCAGCTGATTGGACAACGTTCGTCTGGAGCCTCTTAGAGCTTGGACACGAGCAGAGGTTTGATGTTTGAATGATCCTCTGAAGCTATCACCCAGCTGCTTGTATCTGTATGAACTGAGCATGGCGACTCTTCTCTGGTTAACCTGAGGTTTTGTTTTCCAGCAGCTCTGCTCGCTGCTTCTTTTCTTTGTTTGTTAGACTGTCAGCTGCCACAGTGAAGTAGCTCCAACTCCACAACAGAGGACCAAAGCCTTAACCCCACTGCGCTGCTGCCGAAACCAGAGATGCTGAATGTAATGTTTGGATGACTCACACTGTTGGATGCAAGTGTGTGTGTGTGTGTGTGGGCAGTGTCTCACGACTGCATGTGTGTGTTTCGCCTGTTTGTCCGTAGCCATGCTGTACTGCGGAGTGGCTGGCACTGAGGTGAAATGAAGGGAGTTCACCTTTGAGTGGGAAACATCCCTCTGGATGGGGTTTGTTGAGGCTTCAGATGCAGCTCGGAGGTGTGTTCGCTTCCCACCGACAGCGTGGGTAAACTGTTTCCTCGGGTTGTTGTGGTTGCTGAACAAGCACCATCTGTATGTTTGTTCAGGAGTGTATTCAGCCAAGTGTTGTAATCCCAGCAGCGCTGCGAGCGTTTGTTGAATGAAGCTCGGGTGTCGGGGCGAGGCCGCTGTGAGACTGTGTTGAGGGAAGGAGTGGCGTGCGAGTGATTGATGGTTGTGCTTTCTTTGTTCTGTGTATGATTGTTTGTCCTTCGAGCCATCTTGTCCTCCAGCTCCTCATGCAGGGTCATGAGGCGTTTCCAGGACAGACAGCGGTTGATTTGGATGAAATTGTCTATTATAGTGTGTGGAAATTTAAATTGGGGTAGCAATATGCGTCGGTACTACTTATTTGAGACATTTCCATCTGGTTATACAGATGGAAATGTCTGTTTTTGGTCAATTTGTGGAAATCTAAGTCAAACATGAGCTTAAAGCAGCAGTGACCGATCTTTGATTGATGAACAATTTGGATAATCAATTGGACAATCTGTTTGTGATTCTGATTCTCTGTCCATCGTTGACTCGCTTTACGCACCTCAGCAGCTTCATAAAAGGGGGACAGCATCAGTCCAAAACACTGTTTTAGTATCCGTGTTGTCTAACTGTCACCGGGGAGCGTCCTCCAGTGATTGGAGCCGTAAATATTGTCATATTTTCAAGTCCAATCTTTGCAAGACGCGAGACCAAGCAGTGCTCATTGGTCCTCAAGGGAGGGATTTTTGTCCAATGTGTGGGGGGTTGTGAGTAATGCTACAGAACACTTTATCCCCACAGTCATACAAGTGCAATCTGTTCAGCTTTTTCTTCCCAGTGCAGCCTTTTCATTTCTCAACCCAGTGGACAAAATGCAGAGAAATACAGTCAACACTTGCAGTTTTCCAGCTGCAGCTCCATACTGCAACACGGCTTCTAGACGTTTCTGTTACAGATTGTAGTTTGGGCCAGTGTTTGGTAAGATGTCACTGGATTCCAGTGTGCTGTGCTGTCAGAGTTATCGCCTGTTGGCTCGGTGTTGTGCAGCTCTTAAGGCAGATGTCGTTGCAGGCAGAGTGCTGCAGGTGAGCGTCAGGGCAGCAGTGGATGGACTGAGGAAGAGGAGAGGTTTTTGGCTCCATCTTCCTCCCTCCGTCACATTATGAAAAGATGCCTCGGCGTCACGTGCCGCCTGGGCGTCGATCAGGCGGACTGAGTCGCCCTGGTACGTTTTACTTTGTTCATGTTTGAGGTCATTTGAGGTGAAACCAAGCCTCTAGTCTCTGTGCTCATGTGTGAGGGAGCATATCGAATCTAAATGCTCTGCTCAGGCAGGATTTCTCCAGTGTGATTGTTTCAAACCAGTGATTTTTCCTCTCTGATTAGTCACACTGCTTTCACCTCTTTTGTCTCCGTTCAGAGCTTCATCGCCAGCTTTGTGCGTCCGTCCCTGCAGAATACCGAGCCTCCTCGAGCTGCAGGCTTTGTTCTAGCTTTTTGCCTTGTTACTGATCTTTGGTGAGCATCGGCGTGCGCAAGCGTCATCGTGACGCTGTCTGACAGCGTTGTCGGGTGTGTGATTGTGTTACGTAAGAGGGGAACAGTGCAGATAGGTAGCTGAAGGTGCAGCGCTGCAGCCGTTCACTTTAACCTTCCCTCAGCATTGTGTTGTTGATCTTATTGAGAGTCATCACCAGCTCTCCACCTCAGCTGTACTTCACCTTGCTCAGCTCACTGTTATGGTACACTGTGTAGTTGAGTCTCTTGGCTCTCATGCACCGGCTGCATGCTACATCTGCAGACTGACAAAGTTAGCTGCTAGCTGGTGAAGAAAGTGGGACATTTAGCAGCTAATGAGCCAGATGCTTCCTGGAAAACAGTTTCTTTACCTCTATGATGTGGTGGAGGTCTGTCTGTCACGCTGGTTCACAGCGGTGAGAAGACGAAGAAGACCTTCGTCTTTCATTACAGGGAAAGTGATGTTTTAGATGGCTAATAGCAAGGGCTAGAAATGCTTCGACATGATGTGTTATTGCACACGTTTGGTCAGTTATCTGATAACGTCTTCGTGTTAGCATCCTCTGAATAGCTTTTCTTCATTACATATGATTGAATATTTGTCTTTAAGCACTGATTAGACCCAAAACCAGCATCCAGGAGGCATCAGCTCAGCGCAGGTGCAGGAGTGTTCGCTGCTATCCTTCTATTATTTAGCTTTTACTGCTCTGTTACGACACAGCGTTCACAGCTGTCATATAACATAACCGCTGGCATCTGCTGTGTGTGCGCGGTACGTCAGCAGCCTTTAGCACATCTGTAAGTTATCTAACGTGAGCTGGAGGGAGATCTGGGAGGAGAGGTGGAGGCTGTCAGGGAGCAGGAGGTTGGCAGGGGATGAAAGGAAAGTTACTGCGACGGATCTCGCAGCAGAATGAATGGAAGCGAAGTGAGGAGACAAATGTGGATCCACGATTCTCTTCTGACTGTAATTAGACAGAAATTAAGCCTGAGAGGAAGGAAAGCATAGGAAATTCCTGCAGCAGTGGTACGTGTGTGTGTGTGTGTGTGTGTGTGTGTGTGTGTGTGTGTGTGTGTGTGTGTTTAATTGGAGATGTAGCTCCAGGGTGACATTTAATCAGGAATCTCAGGTTGGAAGGGGGGGAAAGGAGGGATGAAGAGGTGTCCTCAGGGGATTTAAAGATAAAATGCACCATTATGTCACTGCTGCATCCTTTCAATTTTCACACACACACACACGCACACACACACACACACACACACACACACACACACACACTCACTCAGTCCTACTTGATACTCAGCATCCTGGCGTCACACGTGCAGTTACTCCTTCGTTCGCACGTCTTCGCACAGGAAACGAAGCGCTCTGTGTTCACCCTCCGTCTCTGTGCTGCGACCTTGCTGCTGATATTTGTGAATGAACGTGTGAACACATGCCTCAGGCGAGCATATGGTCGTTCACATGTACGTGTGCGGCTTGTGTCGACCGAATCGGTTGCGTCACTCCGAGGCGATGACGACGGCGATCACCTTCGCTCACATGACGGCGGTGGAGACTTCCTCCCTCCTCCTGGCAGCTCCTCGCTCTCGACTCGCCCACCACCCCATCAGCTTTCCTGCGCTATGAGCCGAACGTGAGGCGAATGAAAATGGGTTGCCTTGTCACGGGGGGGAATTCCAGCACTTCCATATATGGTGGCGGAAGCGCCCCCCTCCCTCCGGTCTCCTTCTGAAGCTGCATCTGTGGAACAGGGGGCGCTGACTCTGCCTCTGCTCGCCTGCACACAGATAAGAGCTCATCTGAAAGGGAAATTGGCTGAGTTCTCACACACACACACACACACACACACACACACAGCAGATAGGTGCTGAATTTCCATCTCCGGAGGGCGTTGAAGCAGTGCGGCTTTAGCGTGGTGATTGTTACACTGGCTGAGCAGAAGCAAATAATGTCCATTTCCTGGGAAACAGAATAATGAGGGACAGCGGCGAAACACTAATGGACACAATGTAAATCCATCAGCTTATCAGTCCCACGTACAGTCTCTAATGCAGAGGGGCCCTCTGACGCCTGGCTGTGATGTGTTCATGCACAGTGCGTCCATGCATGTTTACATTTGGGCGTATGTGCAACTTATGGTGAAGAGAGGTTTGATCTTAAGGAAGTGTGTGTGGAGCTACGAGGCTCTATTTAAATAAATACCTGCTGGAGAAAACATGCTAGAGTATACACTCATTGGCCACTATATTAGGTACACCTGTTCAGTCTAATCCAGTCCAATAACCTGCCATACCTCGTGTCTTTATGAGGCTCAGAATGTTTTGTTTTTGGTGACTTTGTGTAAATACAGTTATGACTGAGGTGGTAGTTAAAGGTGGAGTTGTGCTGAGCTACATGATATTTAGGTGAGGTATTAAGTAAAGAGGTTGCCATATGTAGTGATCATACATTTATAAGAATATAAGAAATGATGCTGTAATGTAATTATATAGAAATACCTACCTATCTTCATGTTACTGCAGTTGGCGTTATAGTGAGCAAAATAGTAGTTACTAGATGTAACTCCTGTTCTATGAGTATGTTCGTAGCTCTCTGCTCGGTAATGACGGTATGCAAAATCCATGTCGTGGCAGAACGTGACACCGATGGCTGTGATGAACCTCTGACCCCTGGTACAGACAAACATACAAAAATCTCCATGTTCTGATAAATAACTAGTTTTTTAGCTAAAGAGTCTCAGCTTTCCGTCATCCTACACTATTAATTTTAAGCATAAGCATATGAAATACATTCACATTAAACTATGTTCTTGCGTGGTGATTTTCCGTATGAAGGAGATGTTTGTGGTTTCCTCTGCGTCCATGCTGGGCTGCAGGGCAGCCTGGACGCATCTGCAACACCATATCTTTAGTAATGAGCCGTGAGCGAGGAGCTAACCTCAGCTGAGCGAGATAAACGTCTTTTATTGCATCCGTTGGACATTCAGACCTCGCCGTCTCTGACTTAGTGCTTCAAACAGCTCGTTTACTTGTGGTTTCACGACATATTAATAAATTCACGAAGGACAGATTCATTCAGCTGCGGTGGAGCCGTCAGCAGCTTCCCTTCTCATCAGTTTGTTGTCTTTTGATAGTTTCGCTCCGGGTTCATGGGAATAAAAACACCTCCGCGTTTATCAGCAGACATTTGCGATAAAGCGCAGAGCAGAACAAAACAGGAGGACGTGAGGAATGTGGCTGATAACGAGGCACACACACACACACACACGCACTATAAGAAGTGACGCATCCAATCATGTAATTACATGTTTTATTGAGTTGGTATTTGGACAGTTTCATGTGCAGGGATGAAAACAGGCTGAAGAAAGCAGATTCGATTGTGTTTGTTCAGGACGCCTGCGTCCGTGCTGCATGTAAGCGTGTGAGTGATGAGCGCTCATACGCCGCCTGACACCTATACACGGTGAGAAATGAGTGTGGCGGCGGGTTATGGAGAGGGGTGTCATATGCTCACACACACACACACACACACACACACACACACACACACACACTCAGTAAAACTTGATGACAAGCGGTCACCTTGACTCCGGAGTCGTAGCCAAACACACCTCAGCGCCACACGATCCCTCCCTGTTTCCAGGGCGACCACCTCGAGTAAATGACCTTTCCTGTGTGTCTTTGTGTGCGTGTGTGTGTGTGTGTGTGTGTGTGTGTGTTTATGTGTGTGTGCATGTAATCTGGTTCACCTTCATATTCGGTTGGTTCACACACGTCTGAGCAGCACGAGGACAAAGGGTGAGCTTTGCTTATCAACACTTAAACTGTTGACTCTGCAGTGATTACACTGGTGTTTTTTGGGGTGGGGGGGGGGCACAAGCATCCTCCTTCCTTTTGAGAGATTCTCTAGAGACTGTTTATACGTGAGTAACTGAACTTCACATGATGTCATCTAGTGCTGAGAGCAGGAAGTGACCTTAGTTTTAGTCATGTGACCGGGGCGGGGGCGGAGCCTGGGGGCTTAGACCCACTCGAGCTGGTGTCAGAGCTGCA
The DNA here is from genome assembly GCA_037975065.1 of Chaetodon trifasciatus. Taxonomy (NCBI): domain Eukaryota; kingdom Metazoa; phylum Chordata; class Actinopteri; order Chaetodontiformes; family Chaetodontidae; genus Chaetodon; species Chaetodon trifasciatus. The sequence continues at coordinate 1,843,037 of JBBMOE010000047.1, read as the reverse complement.
TCATCATTAGGATTTCACGATGTGATGGACAGACGGAGATAAAATCTTGACAGTGCAGCGATGATGTCAGTGCGCCTTTAGTTTCCGTAGAGACTTTTTGTGCTGTGATGAGTCAAACTTTGTCAGTTTGCTGTTTGATAGACTTTCAGTGTGTATTTATCACCTGTTTCACACTGAAATGCGGTTGAAACAGTGCTTATATGTCACCTGGTCGCCTGAAAAACCTCAGTTTTAACTGATGTAAGTGGAACCGTTTGACTTGCAAATGACCCCATCGGCTCTTCCTGGAACCTGACATTTCCGCGCTCCTCACGCTGATTTCAGACCGACTGTTACACCTGTGAAAGGAGAAAGCTGTTTTTCAGGGGCCATTTTCTAAACACTGATAAAGGACTTAAGAATCCGCTTCTTGAAGCTTCCATTTAATTATTCCACTTGTGGTCCTGGCTTTGTCTCCACCTGGTCTGTCCCTCCCTCCTTGCCGGGGTTGCCAGGTCCCTTCTTGCCGGTTTAATCTGTTTGGCAGCGAGCGGCGCAGCGGGCTCTAATGGTGCCACACGGTTGGCTCGGCTTTACAGTAATTTACGCCCCAACATGATACGAACCTGCTGCTGTTTATGTAGGCTCTGACTCACCCCACACACGTCTCCTGCCGCCAACTGACACACACACACACACACTCATGCATGCACACAGGCTGCCTTTCCTGCAGTCAGCTCCTCACAGTGTGCTTTGATGCTGCTTGTTGTCGTACCTTTGTTCTCTCCAGTGTTGAGCTGTGAGTGTGTTTGCTGTGTGGGAAGTAACTACTGGCTGTTAGGTCTGCTCAACAAGGCCCACTACACTGCGTTAACTGTTCCTTGAGAAGGCTTCTCCGCTGGGTATTATGCTTTTATGCTGCCTGGAGTGATGATGTTGATGCTGGTGTTACTGGGGAGTGACTGCTCAGCCACAAATCATGTAGATCGTGATGTCCACTGACTTTTGGCTGTATGGTGTACTTAAACACTCATTTAGCTGTAATAATTGGATTTTCGTTCATGGGTTGAGTAATATTTGGCTGCATGTTTCTCATGTATGTGTGTCTGAATGCAGCTTGTCATAAACACTGCAGAGAAATGCCTCTGGTGGTACATTATTGATAGCTTACGTAAGCATCGGCTCTGCTCCACTCATCTGTCATGGGACAGGATTTCCAGGTGCTGCCGTGTTGCTCTGATGGATCTGTTAACCTTGATGTTGAGGTTTGTTCAATCTCCTCCTCGCATTAGTCACCTGTTATAGCCGCGGTGGCACTTACAGTGAAATATGACTGGATTTCAGTTGCTTTACTGGGAAAATGTGGTCTTTTATGACCACGCGTTGCAGAGAGGAATGTAAAACCAGTGTGTTGAGGATCAAACTCGCGGAGGATGAGAGCACAATAACAGCGCGCGGGATCGTTTTCTCAGGATAAAGAGATGCTTTCAGGCTATGAACTTCTTTGACATCCTGTAAAACTGGTTTGGATGCGGGACATCGGCGATGTTTCCAGTCCACAAAGACAGCCTTTCATTTTCATCCCAGACTTCTTCTTCTTAATTAATGGGGCCAAAGTCTCCCACCAGATGTTCTTGCTGATCACACCTCTCAAACCAGTCTGTACCAGGAATCCTGCTTGAAAACAAGGTGCAGCGACTTCCAGCGTAGCCGTGGCCAATTATGTGTTGGCCTACCACACACACACACATTCTGCTTCCAGCTACAGTCGTATCACTGGAGCGGCAGTATCAAATTTTAACACGGTGAACAATGCCAGTTGGAAAAACAGTTGGAAAAAACAAACAATATGATTTTCAGAAATGTTCCAGTGCTATTATTTGTAGTCGCAGATGACTTGGAATTCAACATTCAACAACAGTTTTAGACTTGAGAAAATCAAAAAAGAGCTGCAAACCCGACTTTGACGGAGCCACTAATAGCTTGAGCTGTACGACCTCGGAGAGTTTGATCCCTTCATCGAGCTCAGAGGGTGAATGTGGGCCGGTGAGCTGGCCGAACTGGTTCAGGGGAAACAATCAGGACGGACCCTTTAACCGATGATTCGTCAGATTTTTACTTTCAGATTAGTTGTTCAGGCCATGTGACACAGGTGACGACCACGTTTTCCGGACTGTTACCCAGTAGTTTTTTTAGCCTAACTGTAACCAAAGCTTAGTCATGAAGCCGCAGATCAGGTGCTCTTTATGCTCGAGCCTATTTGCAGTCGTCATTCGGGCGACTTCGTTGACCCACACTTCGTTGTTCTGGTATGAAGGCCTGTCGGTGCGGCTCCCTGTCAAACCTGCTGCGATAAAAGAGATAGAAGACTGTTTTCCCAAAGGAAAATTGTCAAGTGTTGCTCACAAGCTGCTTCCACAGATGAAACACTGAAGAGTAACCCCCCCCAGATCAAAAACAAAGGAACAATCACAGGCCCCAGTCCTCGTCTCCCCTGCAGAAACTGATGCTACATGGCAGCCTGTCAGCACGGTGCACCGTGGACATCTGCGCACCCACACGGACACGCACGAGGGTTTAACTGACACACACAGAGGTTTATTCCACATGCACAAACGCACACATTTGTCACACTCGGACGCTTCCAGGGTGAACACGGGCCAGCCGAAACATCCTTCGGTGAGCGGTGTGAGAATAAATATTTCAGATGCACGTCGGTGGAGACGGATCGTACTGTCGTAAAGTCCTGTGAAACGGCGCGTGGACGTCCTCGTGCTTCCAGTCCGCCTGCAGCAGGACTGGAGGTTTGATTTTCAGGTTGAAGCTAATGATTATTTTCCATGTTAGCTATTCTGATACTGATTCTGAGAGTCTGAAACGTCTGATTTGTTAAAAAAATCGCTTGTTTTGTTTGACCAAAACCTCCAAAATTTTAAATTTAGTGGAATATGAAACAGCAAAACAGCAAAGTAGCTGCTACCAGAGACCATTTGGCTTCATAAATGACGTATCTTTTCACTTCAGTTTAATGAATTAGTCAAATCCATTAACTGACGAATCATATTAGCATTTTTTGGTTGTTTATGTGAATATGAAAATATTACACTGATTGAAGGCCTGTTGTCTTCCTCAAGATGCCAAATGTTGTTGTTTTTAACTCAAACTGTTCATCGTAAAAACCAACTTGTAGTCACACGTCTCCCTCAGAAGGTTAGTTCCTCTTCGGTCCTGAGTCAGCTAATTATTTGTGTAATAGCTGCATCTTCCCTGTGGGATCTGCGATCTGCTTCATGGTCGATTTCAAAGTGTTCGCTGATTATCTCCGCTCTGACATTTACTCTGTTCCTGTCAGGGAGCCAGGACTTTTAAAAAACGCTACATTGGTGACACTGTAGCTGCATAATGGATTGATGAAACCGGTGTATCATCGTCTGTGGGCAGAATCTCACTCAGATCAGCAAACAGAGATCACGCAGCGTCTTTATCGCTGTTTGTATCTGTTGCAGCGAAGCAGAAGATAATGTCCCGTTTGTTATTACGCTGCTATTTGGCTCCCAGATAGCATTGTGTTGATCAGAGATGAAGCACATTCATGAGAGCATTTCCCCAACGCTGCAACGTGATAACACAAGCTCTGTATTGTTGCTGAGTTTGGCATTTAATTGGGGAGGTGATTAGCGAGTCAATTAAAACACATGACTGAAGCACACGGGCGACGTGAGACAAAGCAGTGTTTGCTCTGTAATCCCTCTCATTTCCCATGCACTCAAATATGGTCTTTCATTTAGCAAAATGCTAATCAGCCTCAGCCCCTGCTGCTAAAGGAGCAAGCTCAGCTGATTGAGTGTGGATTAAACCAGGACCGGCCAAGTTAATGATCCTATTAAATTATCCCCTAAACCGTGTGAGCGTTATGTGACGAGGGGGAACTCGTGAATTAGTCCAGCATTAGCCTGCGCGCTAACGCACTGATGGTGATTGACAGGTGCAGTCAGAGCAGAAGAGTCTGCTCTGGATATTATTCGCAGCTGTGACATGGTTTGTGTGCATGAAGGGCAAAGTTGTGGGTTTCTTGAGGTCGAGAACTGAACTGTAGCTCAGTGCAACGGACTGCTCGGTCTGTTTGTGGCTGAAACTCGCCGCACGTTCATTTAGCAGCAGTCGGCGCTGAAGCAGCTGCAGCGGCACAAATTTCTGTTTGTGCACAGGTTAAGCAAACGAGATGTAACGTGTTATTTCACCAGCTTGAACTTTGAATCGCTGTTTTACCCCATTTCCAGTCTTTTTGCTAAGCTAAGCTAATCTCCTGCTGGCTTCAGATGGATGCTGTTGATCTTCTTCTTAGTTTAATTCTCTGCAGGAAAACCAGTGAGATTATTTCCCAGAAGTTGCAACTGTTCCATCACATAATCATTAACGCACACGAGGGTTCCCAAACACATGGATCTACACATCAGGCGTAAAGGTTTGAGGACATGGAGTTGGAGTGCATTGATCTCTTTATTTGTTCTCTGTCCGCTCTTCGTCTTCTTCTTCTGAAGCGTGTGAATCTGTTTTATTTATGTGTCAGTAAGTACATGTGAAACATTAACAACAACCACACCGACGCAGTGAAAGAACGCGACTCATGAGGCCAAACCTGTCCAACAGTGCTTACATAACACACCTCATCACTCAGTCACAGGCATGAAAACACTCTCTCACACACACACACACACACACACACACACACACCTCATCGCGGAGACATTCCCTGCTCCTCTCTCTGAAAATCTGTTGATTTAGACATGACAGCCGGGCAGCTCTCCATCTCCTGTGCTTATTCTTTTGTTGATGGTCCCTTTCTTCCTGCCAAGCGGCGGCACAGCCGTGGCGATGATTACCGCTGCTGGAGCGCTTCCACCGACTCGGTTTGTTCAGCAGCCGACGTCTTATGCAACATAAAATACACCCAGAGAGGGGCAAGAGGGAATTAGGGTATAAATAGGTTTGTTTGTCCTCACAAATGCACAAAGAAACACCATTAATCTTTTTTGCTTTTTCATGTGTGTCAACTTCACATAGCTGAAAATCCATCTCCACTTCTGATGTTTTCGTCACGAGCTCGTGTCCGTCCACGTCCCTCTTCACTTGCTGTCTTTCTCCTCATTTGACCACCTTGAAGCTGCTCTCTCTCTCCTCCATCACCGGGCAGTCAGCCTATTTTCCCTGCACCCCTGTGTCGTCCTGCCCTACTTCTTGCTTCCTTTTTTGAAGTCACGGTGAAGTTTGTGTACCAAGGTGATTGTTGTGCGTCATCCGGCAGGCATTAGCAGGCGTCCCTCGTAGCAAGAAGCTATGAAAATATGTGTCTGTCAACCTCGGATGTCCCCCTCCTCTCCCCTCGCCTTATGCTCATTCTTCTGTTCTCTCTGTCCCCTTTACTCCTCTGACTTTTTATCATCCTCCCAAGCTGTTAAATAAACCTCAAAACGTCGTGCTGCCCTCTAACTGAGCTGGCACCGAGCGCAGCAGGAAGCGGCTCGCCGGGCCGGTCGGTGAACAGCTAGCTGGTGAGCTAGCCAGCCGTGAAAATGCTAGCATTAGTCACCATAGCTTGTTAGCTCAGTTGGTAACACTATTCAAAAGACGTATTTGACAGCACCGTCCACTCCTGTCTCATGACAGTCTGCAAAACATTTTGACAGAGGAGGCTAAAAGGACGCTGATGGTGCTGCTGTTAAGACCAATATGGCGGCCGTGTTGATGAACATCAACAGCTAATGTGGTGTCCCTCAATCACTGCATCTCCTCTGGAATTAACTGATTTCAATGTCAGTGTTCAATGCTGCTTGTCAATCATTGCGATGTTAAATCCCTCATCCTGTCTTCCGTCTGGGATCCGTCTCTTCCCCCGTCCCCTTCATCTTCTCCCCCCTTCCGTCCTTCGCTGCTTGTCCGACAATCCTGCCGTTTCAGAGTTAGAAAAGAAAGTCAAAGCGAGAGAATGGCTGCTTTTTAAATTGCTGGTTTCGCCGGAGATGCAGCAGAAGTGAAAGGGCAGCTTGGACTGAGGGGGAGGTTGAGTCACCGCAGAGACGGACAGAGGCGGTAAAACTCATTAGACATTTCGTCTTGACTTTTCCTTCACTGTTTGTTGTGTCTTCTGCTGTGGACACTTCACTGCCTGTTTGTCTGCATGAATAAATCAGCTCAGTTTGAGACTTTTCCTCCTCTTCCTCTGATCACCCAGAGCTGGATCATGCAACTAATCACCTGACCTTAGTCCTCTTCACTGTTCCAGGTGCTTCTCTCGTTGTAGCCGACACCTCCAGGACCTGATGGCCATTTGAAGACCATTCAGAAACACATAACACAAGCTCTACTGATCAATATATTTACTGATGGTGTATTTTTTAGGGCAGCTGACTTCAGTTGAATGTTCTGGTCATCGCTGCGGTGCCAGATGATCGCACGGAGCTTCATCGGGTCTGTTTAAAAAGACTCTCTCGCCTCCATCTGCGTCTGTCCATGCAGATAGTTCTGGTTTTATCTGTCAGGCTTTGAGACATCTGTCTCTGAGACTTGGACAGATACACCTGTGTAGTGTTTTCATTTGGGTGAACTGCCCCTTTTGTACAACAAAGGAAAGCAATTAGCAGGAGCAGCGTGCCTGAGTTCAGCGAGTGCGAGAGCGATGGAGGGAAACTGTGATGTGTCCAGGTCTGCTGCTGAGTGAAGGGGGTCAGCAGCCAAATCCAGGTTTTATTTTAATAGAGGCAGCAGGGGAGACACACCACAACATATACACACAAGCCCCCCCCCCCCCGTTCTTTTCCCCAATATTTCATCGCCTCGGTCCTCGCCGCGAGCTTGAAATGAATCCCTGCTGCACTCCTCTTCCTCCTGGTTGGCTCAGCTGACTCTGCTGTGTGTTCATGCCCCAGTAAAGACTGCCGCTCCGTCGCCGGAGCTCATGTTTGTCTCGCTGTCTTTCCTGCTCCTTGACTAACCGATCGTGCTGTTTGTTTCCCTTTCCAGTCCATCATGGAGCAGTTCAACCCCTGCTTGCGGAACTTCATAGCCATGGGAAAAAGCTACGAGAAGGCGCTCACCAGTGAGTACACCAGACATTTCTTGTTTTCTGTCTGTCTTTGTCCGTCTTTCATTCTTACTGTCTGTCCAGTAGTCCAGGCAGAGGGCCAGCTGACCCGACACTTGGCGCTGCTTTTATATCCTCTTAATTTAAAGAGATGCGGTGCGACCACGACACGGACATTCAGTAGTTTCTCGTGTTGTTGACGTCCTCTCCAGAATCCTTAAACTTGATGTCTTTTCAGGCTTTGAACAATACAAGCTAGCTTGTTGCTCTGTTGCAAAAGTGAGGGCAGTAATGTCCCCCTGCAGAGACTGTCTTTCAGTTGTTTGTCCAAATCAATGTCTTCACTGACTTTTCAAATGTTAAAGATTTGCTTGTCAGAGATGACGTCCTGGGGTTGATGTCCATGTGCGCACGTCTTCGTCCCTCCGACATCGGTTCATTGATGCTAAATGTCCGCCTCTACTGTACGTCATTTCTCTTTGTGGCTTGCGCAGGTGTGTTTGCATGGTCGTGTGTGTGTCTGAGATTGAGGTGTATATGCAGCAGTGGCTCAAGGTTAAAGACAAAAGCATTGGAAATGTCTTGAGGGAGCTAAGTGGATCATAAGCCAATGGGAAGTGGAGCAGGAGCAGTTGTGAGAATAATGGTGCCCCCCCACGGGGCCGAGGAAACGAGAACAGCCTGAGCCGGTATCCAGGACAAGATGGGGTAAAAAATGAAAAGCAGGACGAGATAGAGGAAAAGACAGAGATAGAAACACACGCAGAAACGGACTAAAATAAAATATGTGACCTAAGAAAGTGTTGAAGAATCTCCAGCATCTTATCAGTGTTTCATGGACTTTGATTGAAGTCGTGCAGCTGCGTTGATTAAGACTTTTCATACTTGCAGATCAGGCTGGAGGCGCTCTTAGCATGGCCCTGTACATGTCAGATAAGACGAGCCTCCAACAATGTTGAGCTCATTTATTGATAAGAAAACCTCCTTTCAGTCGGCTCCGTCATGTCACTCCGCTCAGAGGAGGTTATCGGGATCGTATTTTCAGCACCGGTGCAGCCGTGCTTGGTGTGCTGAGCGCAGTGCTGGGCAGGGCTCTCCTTCATGTGCTTGGAGGGGAAATGCAGGGAAGACTCAGTAGCCCGCAAGACCAATAAAGGAGGCCTCACTCCAGTCTGATAGATAAGGCTAAAAATAGCCCTGCGACTCCCTGAGTGGGGATTACACTTCATCAATGCCAGGCAGCGGCACAGAAGCAGGCTTTAGAGCAGAACAGTGCAGTGCAGAGCTGGGCTGGGCACCCAGCGAGCTGCTATTGTCACTGGAAAAATGCCAGTGCAGCCTCTGGTTTCTTAGTAGAACTGGGGCGGCAGGTTCGCATCTCTGCGGACTGTGAAAACCTGCACGATGAAGGAGGAAGCTGGCTCAGTTTTGTTTGTTTGATTCTAAAAGCTTGATTGGTTGGATGTGGGTAGTGTGGTTTTGGATGCGGTGCTTAGCTGGAATTCAGTCTCAGTCAAAATGTTGGTTGTGGGTTAGTGCAGACGGGAGCCATGAGGCTGTTGTAGGTCTCACCTGGGAGAGGCTGCATGTGTGAAGGGAAAGATAGCCGGTAAGCACTGATCTGCTAGTTTGAAGGTCAGAAGACGTCTAAGTCTGGGTTAAAACTGGGCCCCATTTGGTGCAGAGCGAGATCTAGAGTACATGTTTCAGCTGAATTTAAATGGTGTTATTTCAAAGAGGCGTACAAATAATGATCATTTCCTGATAATCTGCCCACTGTTCCTTCAACTCGTCGATTGATAATTTAGTTTATGTATTGCAGACATGTGAAAAGGTTGTCGACCCGCAGATCATCAGATCAGTGCTTACTGGGAGGGGATTTGGTCGGACCTGGTTTAGTGGGAATGAAGGTGCATATCACCAACCTCAGCTGGTTTAGACTTCCTCCCTGTTTGTGTTTGCGCTGATGCTCTCCGCTCTGTATCGGCTTTATATCAATGTCCTGATCCTCTCTACGGGCAGACCCTCTCTCTCCTTCCTCCTCTCCTCTCATGCCTTCCTCACTCTGTCACTTTTCGGCTGACAGACAAGCAAACCATCCCCTCCAGCTAAAGCGGCCTCGCCTGGCCCTCCTCTCCAGAGGTCGATTGAATTAGCCGCGCCCCAGCCGCCATAGCCTCACCTCCATCCCCTCGCTCTCTTGCATCCCACCCAGGCTTGACTCAAGCGAGGCTTAGGAAAAGCCAGAAAAGGGTCTTGTTTCGTCTGTCTGTCGTAGCTTCCCGGGGAGATTTCCTGTCTTTGGTCTCAGTTCGTGGTTTTGATGAAGGAGTAAAAAGCTGTTTCAGAGGTCATCTCGAAATGTTTACAGCCTGAGCAGCCAGACGCCGTCTTCATCTCCAGAACAATAACGTCTCTCCGTGTCTCTGTGGACCCTCGTCAGCAAAACAAGAAGAACTAGAGCTGAGCTCAGAATAGATTCACTCTGCCTTGTTTTCCATGTGGAGATAGAAATGCTTGTCATTGTCCCCTCTCTCTGGGATTCTGCATGAGTGTCCTCTGGCAGTTCAAAGCACTAACACCCATCAACATGAGGCTCCTGTAATGAACTCAGCCCTCATCCATCCATACGTATCTTCTGACTGGACATTTGTCCTCTGTCATCGTGGCTGTCAGTCCCTGTGTGGCTAACCCCTGACCTGCTTTAATCCACCATCACTGCTGCTTGAGGCCATTTTGTCCCCGTTGTTGAGGCCTGAGTCACCGCCGCGTCTCAGCCAGTGTCCCTGGCCTGTGTGACCGCAGAGAGTAATGGCTGACATGCAGTATTAGAATTGCAGATTGCTTTGACATCATTGCTGCGGAAGGTTTTTTGTTGGCACACGTTCAAGCAGAGAGTAGTTAAGATGGTGTTGTTCAGGATTTTAAAGATTCAGTTCATCCAAATTACAGAAAAAACAAATTTTCTGCTCATCTATGCACGCAGATGCTGAAATGTCTCATCAAAAATCAAACTCAGTTCGCCTCCAGGGCGATTGCTGGGGTTGGGTTTGCATGTTATCCACTCTCTTCAGTCCCACCAGTGAAGCTGTTATTCTGCTTTCAGATCTCAGATCAGCTTCAAACTTTGATGTGACTTATATGGAAGGTTTTCTGAGAGATGTGACACAGTCGGCAGATTATTACTCTCAGAAGACGAGTCATTTCTCTGTTGTTGTCACCTCCTGATCGTGGAGTTTGTCAGGATGTGTTCAGACTGATCGCAGCTGTAAAAGCCTCTCTTATAGAATACAGCTGCACAGAGTTTTGGCGTCCTGGATCTGTTGCTCATACTGGACTTTGCCTCCACCAGCGCAGACTCTTGCATTGGTTTAATGGTTTGAACGCCTGCTTGCAGAGAGTCTTTCTCTTCAAACCATCTCTTGCTGAGTGCAGACACCAGCTCACAGAGAGCATATTAACCACTCGATGGCCTTTAGATTTAGCGTTAGCTGAGAAGCTAAGGATCCAAAATGAAGCCAGCTACCGAACCCAACCCTTGTAATGGCCGAAGGTTTAATGGCTAGATTACTTCTGCGCAAGTAAGAAAGTGTTTTTCTGTAATTTGGGTAACTTAGTCCTTTGAAAAGGTTTACTCCAAAGTAGCTTGTCTGCAGACAGGGTTTCCTTTCCTTGAGATTAGTCTCTGTAGCTTTATCTCTGTTTCCTGCAGTTGCCTCCATAGAGCTCTTTCTTTTCCTGCCTGGTCTCCATTTCCGCCTGTCGCTCTTTATTTCCCATGCCCGACCTTACCTCTTTGGGGAGGGGCTGTTGGGGAGGGTTGCAGAGCTGAAGAAGACATCATTTCAACTCCGCACCCTTGATCTGATGCCCAATGCTTCCATGTTTCCAGGTGTCACATATGCTGCAAAGGGCTACTTCGACGCTCTGGTGCGGATGGGCGAGATGGCCAGCGAAAGTCAAGGCTCTAAGGATCTTGGTGAGTCCTCGTAGTGGTTGTAGCGCCCCTGGTGGGGTGGAGGGGGGTTGCACAAGCAGATGTTGAATGGGATGGCTCGTGCTGGAGAGCAGAAGCAGCTGATGACCAACCTGAAACTGGACTTAATCACACATGTGGCCATTTTTCTGGTGCTCAAAGACTGAAAAACAGAGCAGACTCTGTGTCTTTTTGATTCATCATCACCCCAATTCAGAAAATCAAAACGTTGTAATTTGGGAAGAATTAATTCTGCACTTTTGTCACAGCATGCCTATTTGGTTAATCTCTTGTTTCCCTCACATTCAGGAAAGATAAAGGCTCTCCACTTGCTTTTATGCATCACCGCAGTGGGCAAATAATAAATTCATGAATTTGTCTGGAATTGGATTTTCACAAAAGCACATGGACTTGCTCTGTCTTCTCAATAAACACTCAGTATGTTTACAGTGCTGATGAAAAATCTTGAAAACCCTCCTGTTTGACTGCGAGGAGCCGCTCAGTGTTTTTGATCAGCCCTGGTTCTGCTCATCATAGACTTGCTTTTATTGAAGGCTCATTCCTAGCAGACGCACAGGTAGAAACATCCAGGTGCAGTAAGACAGGCCTGTGTATGATTGTTGCGCTCAGTGCAAAGTGTGGCCATACACCCAGTCACGTGGCGGGGAGTGTGACGGGTCTGCGTTAGCCCTGCATCACTGCATCCTCTTCGTCCCTTTGCCCCGAGACTCAAGATAGCAGGCGTGGACTGAAACAGTGTAGATGAAGGATGGAGGGAGAGACGGTAAGAGGAGGGTAAAACAAGGATATCGGAGGCGAGTGAGGAGGATATAAAAGCAGCGTTCATTATTCATGGCGGGACCTTTTTGGGTGCTTCCTCGCTCTTCTTCAGGAGCGTCATCATTTCATTTTTCCTCCCGGTGCGTCCTCGAACAAACACTCAGCTGGGCTGGTGTGCCCGCTCCTTTGAACAGTGAAAAGCTCATTACTGTCCACCCATTCAGCGCCAACCCCATAATTCGTGCAGCGATCTCGCTCCAGCCGCTTTGAGGATGTTGAAGGCTGAGATGTTCATCTGTGAGCTGCTACAATCCCGCAGCTTTAATGAACGCACGAGTCTGTGATTCATCTTAGACATGCAGATATTTAAAAACCACCTCAGTGTAAATTAAAGGCCTTTGTTTTCATCGGAAAAAGTAAATACTGCTTTGTGTTCTGCAGATGTTTAAAACTCAGAAACATCTGTCATAAACTGCTTTCAGAGGATAATTATGTAGTTTTTCTTTTGGAAGATTTTTGATTTTTGCGCCTCATGACGGCTAATCTTAAAAAGAAAAGTTTGACTTGTGTGCAAACTCCTGAACAGGATATCCCATCATCCATCTGTACACGCTCATCTCCATCAGCTTGGTTGCTTTGCTGTTGTGCTTTTCATGTTTTCTGTCTTATATGTGTGCTTTCGCAGTCTTCTGTCTGCATGCGTGTTGGGATTGCCTGCTTTGCGTTCCTTTTCTTTTTCTGGCAGCCTAAACATGACTCAGCAGCCCTTTAACTCAGCAGAACCTCCCTCCGCCTCCAGCGAAATGACAGACTAGGCTGAGCAGAATGGATTGATGCCGTCTCCACGTATCAGCGGGGCTCAGAGCAGCTGAGGTCTGCGCACACTGAAGGGGGAATCGCTCCGACGACACTTATTGCTTTGTGGATGCTTCAGCGTTTTCCAGTTCTTGTGTTGAGCCTCACGGCTTCAGTGAATTATCTGAGAAAATGCAAATTACCTGACAAAATGCAAAGAGAGTGAAAAATGTAGTTTAAGGAGGATTCTTAAAGTTGGATGTGATGTCAGCGTGGAGGACTGTAATAAGTCTGTCCAGAAAGGCTGAGCCACGTTAATCCATGGATTATTATTGTTCATAGTTCAGGTCATGTGATAGTGGGAAGTCCGACACATCCAGAACAAACTCATGAAGCCATCCTCTCACAGGGAGGCCGTTTTTCCAGTGTCATATTTCTTTACCGTGACGTTAGTTTTAGGCCTGCTGATGGTGGAAAGATGTCGCAGCTTTCACGAATGTCAGATTGCTGGCGTTGCAGTGTTGTTGCATTGAGTGGGACGTGCGAGCGCGTCTCTAATGAGATCAACCTCAAACATTATCCCCGCACCGTCGAGTCTACCGCGCTTCATTAACTCGCTGTCTTTCAGCATTTGGAGAATCTTCCTGCTGCTCTTTGTCTGTCCCCCGTTTTTTCCTCTGCTTCAGAAACTCTTAAAGTTTTTCACATTAGGAGCTAAGATGCTTCGTGAATAACTTATCTTAACCAGGATCTGCTCTTAACTGTAAGGGGAACTTCTTAACAAATGCCATAACTCAAAGAATTCTGACGACCTCAGGAGTCCTGCCTGTCTCGCTCTAGAGAGGAAACATTGTTGTTTTGGCGTACAGTAAAGAAAAAAACTCTCCAGCCCTGCTAGCTTATTAATTAGTAGATAAGAAGGATTGTGCGTGTGTGTGTGTGCGCGTTTCCTCAGCCAGCACGTGTTTCTAACTGTGACCAGAGCTAAGACCACAGAGCCACACATGCAGGAGTGTGTATTTGTGTGTTTGTCGGGGATAATCACTCACCCGGGGCTTTACCTCGCACTTCATAATTGATGAGGACTGAAGGCAGATTTGTAAAATCGGCCAATTTATAATTCTTCATTTAATTGGGTTTTGTTGAGGGGGAAATGTCGGGGCGAGGGAGCTGAATTAAAAAGGATGGACTTTAAACTGCTTGAACTCTCTGAGGTGGCAGAGCCTTTCTCCCAGAATTCACTCTGACTGTACTTGGTGGAACAGTGTAATTAATCAGAGTATTAAGATGAACAGCGGCTAATGGCGTTAGCACATGAACGGGGATGTGGCGTGCACGTGACGGGGCGAAGCTGGGAGAAGACTTTGAGAAAGTGAGCGTGATGGAAGTGAAGAACGTCATGCGAGCAGAGTGGAGAAGCTCTGGACTGTTGTTAAATGAACTGACTGCGCATCCAGACGTAATGGATGACATCCCTTCAGTTACAAACCGGCCAGAAAAACACGTAATTAATTCTGCTGAAGTTTTAATGCATTAAAGAAAAGTTAATTTGGAGGGTCGGGGTGGATGGATGATGTTCACGAGGACTTTTGGACTGAAGCACATCAACACTCTGGAGACGTCGTCCTGCGGTGACATAGTGAACATTGCTGTGGAGGCATGTGAGGCGCACAAACAGGTGCATCCAGCTGCTGTGGCCTCAGGTGTGATCAGTCTGAGGATCCACGTGGTTCAGGGTTTGCTACTGTTCAGATTTCATGGCTTCGGATTCGGATTTCACATTCTAACATTCTCTTTCACAGTCAAACACAGCGTGCTTTTCATAGATGTGTCATAAATCATGAGGCCTACTGTGTTTGATTCTTGGTTTAGTCCAATAGATGAAGCTCACCCTCACCGTAGAGAGGCTTGTTGGATGTTTGAAGGTGCGCCCTGATGGAAAGCATCAGTGAATGGATATTGCACAGTTTGGAGTGTGCAGATGCTTTTTGTATTATGACAAAATTGAAGCATGGACAGATGAAAGATCAGCAGTTCCAAACTTCCCCCCAATCACAATGTCTCACAACAAATTCACAGTTGTTTGGTTATTAAATTCCAGTTCATTCCTGTTCCTGAGACCCCACCCCAGAGTTTCACCTATCAGTCCGGGTCTCAGTCCTGTCCGTCCTATCTGCAGATGTCTGGAAAAGCTTCTCGTGTGTGATCGTAGCCGGTGGTTTTCTCTGGCAGTCCGGGGCGTCCCTTCAGAAACTGCAGCAGAGGCAGGGGAACAGTTTAATGGTAGATCTCAGCTGCCCTCGCTACTGTACAAGCACACAACAGTACACCCTGCCACGCTGAGTAATTAGTACAAAAGAAGCCCTTTACATGATAATTATCCACTTTTGTTCCCGAAATAAACTCACATCTCCTCACGGGGACACTTGTTTATGAAGAGGGGTGTTTTTAATCACTTAGTACAGCTAATACGACACAGCCCTGACAGCTCGGCACAGGAAGAGGAAGCGATGCCTCACTCTGTTTCATTTGCTTCTTCTTAATTTACACGATGCTGTCAGAGTCTGAACATCTGCTCTGCTGCATGTTCCCCGCGCGCAGAGACCAGATACTCCACGACTGCAGAGCGCAGCGCCGTCCCACTCGTCCTCTCCTCGCTCACTATTCCGCTCTGTGTCTGCGAACGCCCCCGCATTGATGTGTGGGAGCTCAGGCAGCCCTGGGAGAACACGCCGACTCCGCACACGCTTCTAAAAATAGATGAAACGAAACGCCTCGACCGGAGCCGCTTGGAAGGAGGAGGAGAGACGGAGCGCGACGCTTGATGCGCAGCCCAAAAATGGCTTGTCGGTGATGTCAGTACGGTGAAAATGGCGTCGTCTTTCTTCCGTATACTAAATATGGACATGCTGTGAGAAAAAAAGGACGCTCCTGCAGTTCCGGCTCTCCTCTCTGACCATGTAAGGGTCCGCCATTCAGATGCAAATGTGAGCAGAGGTGGTGCTCACTCAGGTCTGTGCTCTGGCACACAAACCTTAAAAAGAAAACATCATCTCTGGCTTCTGCTTTATATAATCTGTGGATTTAAGAGATTTCTCGTCGGCGGATTCTCCATCTGAACGTCCATTTGATGACACGTTCAGTTTCTCCACCTGTCACGTCGTCAGAGCTTCCAGCTGCTGCTTTTCATTCCTGCATCTTAGGAGGAGAAAAGCGCACTGTCACAGACATCACAGCATGCAGCAGTGGAGAGTTTTATACCAGGAACAGATGGGCAGCAAGAATAATGACGTGTGGACTAATAGCATGAAATATGTCGCCATGTTGGACTCAATTCATAAATAAAATAGTCACTCGTTGTGCAGATTACATTCCTAGAACAACCTAAAGCACCTCCTTGAAGACAGAAGCACCTCCTGCACCTCCCTGTGGTGACTGTGTCCACCACTTTTTACATCTACATCCAGACAAGCATCAGATCAGAGTCGCGGTTCCTTAAAGTAACTACAAAGAAAGTTTCAGCTTTACTTACAAACACACATTGTTCTTATATATCTGATTATTATCACCATTTCTATGAATTCCCATTTTTTGCTTATAAAAGCCTAAACTTTTATAAAGATTTCCCTCAAGGAGTGACCATATCCACACATTTTATCCACACGCCCTTTCAGGCTCTAACAAGATCTTCCTCCCATCTCTCCTCCTCATCATTCTCTCATATATTCCCATCGCTGAGGGCTGCACATGCTTCAGCATAACATCCGTCTCATTAAAACAATTTAAGGTTAACGCACATGGTCAAACTCGAGGTCCAAGAAACAATTACCCTTTGGTTAATTAATTCACGCAGAACACGATTTAGAGGAGTGTCTTGGCCTTCGAGGCATATTCCCCCACTCCATCATCCATACTGCTATCACAAATGGGAACAAGGCTCAGATACAAGCAGCGATATCACAGACTCGATTAGGCAGCAGCAGGGGAGAATTTAATTCTGGTGGGTCAGAAAATACAAAATTTCCTTCCTGTGGTTCAGTATTCATCGGTGGGTTTTACTGTATAATTTTCTCCTCGTCTGTCCCTGGAATAATTATACTTTGTCTGAGAGAAGCGGTTTAAGTCGCCGCTCGTGCTGCACAGCTGAAAGGCGGCAGCAGGAACATGAGCGCCTGCTCCTGGAAGCAGAGGTGAAGAAAGCAGACGAGGACTCAGGGACAGGGACGGCGAGGCGGCGTCCTGAGCCGCGCTGAGACCGTCCACTCCGAGCGTCTCTCTTCCACGGTATTCGCTCCAGCTGTGTCGCGCTCGAAACCTCGCGCTGCTCACTTTGAGGAAAAACTCGTGACCTTGCCGCGACCCTTGTTTCTCTGAGCTGGCACAGCCTGAATTTCCCTCGAGCTTCAACCCCAATCTGAATTCAGCCGGCGTTGGCTGTGCGTGGAGGGAAACTGCAGCGAGAGCACTCTTTCAAAGTGTTTTCTCCTCCTGTTACCCCCGCCCACCGCCTTGTCATCTCACCATCTCACAATGAAACCGTTCTCCCACGCACATTATCCTTCAGGGGACGGTTTCTTCTCGTGCCCAACGAGAATCATCAGCTGATGACAAGTCTGTGACAGCAGCCGGACCTGAGGGATCGTCCCGAGTTTAGACTTGATTGAGTTACGTAACGCTGAGTGATCGGTGACGTGCCGTCACAGCGTTCTTTTCACGTCCACGTTCAAGTTTCAGCTCAAGGCGAGACGGACGGATGGAGATGTGTTGTGATGTGAGTTTGTGCCTCTGAGACCAAATGACGAACAGGTGTCAGTAATGAGGTAACCACAGGCGCTTCTGGACCAACCAGAGGAGCCAATCCGATGGCCATTTGGGTATCTAGAACGGCAGTTGGGCCAATGGCAAGGACCCGAGTGCTGGAGGGACGCTTGAGCCAACCAGATAAACTGCAGGGGCTGTTGCTCCAATCAAGGGATTACTTGGCCAGCCAGAGAGGAGGGGTCTGAAGTGTTCGAGAGGCTGACCTGAGGGGCCATTTTGACCTCACCCCTCCTGCTGTGCACATCAATTTTGGGCCTTTTCCTCTTAACCTGTCATGTATTTTAATTTCCATCCGGGGTCAACTTCCTACTTAATTCCCAAAACCCAAGCGGCCAATCTCAGATGGGACACGTATCTGTCCTCCGTCTGTCTGAACAGCTCTTCGGTACAGATTTGGCTCTCCTTTACTGTTTCTGTCCTTCAGGAAGTCCTTGTCCTCGAGTCACCTCAGGAAGTAAGAGAGGAAGAGACGCATAACGAAGGCAGAGACACAGAAGAAAGAGGAAGGCGAGACAGAGAGCGATGCGTTCGCGGCTCATTAGCGGCCTTCAGGCAGCCTCTGGTCAAATCAAAACCTGGCTGCCAGCAGAACACACGGGCCCGAGTGCCTGCACTTTGATCAGCCCCACCCGCCCCTCATTACTACATCCAGCACCACCTGTCCTCCGCTTTTCTTCTGCCTCTGTTTCATGTTTCTGTCTCGGGTGCCACATTCATCAGCACTTTCAAACAAGCTGTCTTGTCAACAGCAGGCTGCACGTCTTGAGTGCCGGTGAAGGTACAAAAGGAGATCAGGGAGGGTTTGATTGAGCGAATGTAAGCGGGTGTTAACGCGTGTTAGGCTCCATCAAATGTCCTTGAGGTGTCGCATTGTCCTTGATGTGGGGTTTCAGCCAAATGGTGACTTAATGGTGCTGATAATAATGTGAAGTACAGGCTCTGATCTGAGGCGCTGCAGGGTGGAACAAACGTCCAGATGATGGAGAAATCATCGTGTGAAACGGCTTTTAATGCCTGTTCTGCTGTTCCTTTGGGAGTCCCAAACATGGAACCACTTGTCAGCTCTGCGTAAGCTTAGTGTCACCACGCTGTAGTGCGAAGCCGTCGGTGAACCCTCGCACACGTTTGTGTCTGCGCAGCCTTTTAAAACAGCGCCCGTGTTTTTGGTGAAGGGATGATTTTGCGAGCGATCCTTCTTACAGCCTCATTAAACCACGTCTGCCTTTTGCGACTCTGTGTGCTCGCTCCAGAGACAAACAGCAACGGGGACCGACCGGCTGATGGATCACTTCCGAGAAAACACTTAATAAAATCGTTAGGTGTTGTTTCCCCACTGTGGGACCCAATTAAGAGGCCAGAAATGAGGAGTTAGAGGAAATGCCAGGGATCATATTGACCAGCTGAGGTCCTCGTGCGTTTGGTGAAAGACAAAAAGCTCTCAGATTTTATCTCCGTCTTTCCCCTCATGCCCTCCACCCCTCCCTCCACCCCTCGCCTCCAGCTTGTCTCAGATAATCAGTCTCCATTTTGCACCCCATCAGCCACCCTGTAATGATTATGTATAGCTAGTCATTCCTATCGATCTTCTGTAGCCTGATTCATTTCTCTTTTCAGTACGCCGCAGAAGTAAAGACACAAACAGCCCCGTTATGACATGACGTGCTTACGAGTGTGTCATCAGATTGCAAGGATTCATTCTCTTATTGTAATTAATAGCCAGGAACGTGACAGCATGGTTAGTTCAGAGGCTTGAGCCTCTATATTACTGCCAGGACGCTGCAGGATTACAGATTACGTTCCTTCACAGTGGACTCCTGATGCACCGAATGCTCATAAATCGGTCTTGTAACCACAACAAAACTCATCATTGTCAAGTCAGTCTCTAGTTAAGCAGTTGCTTAAAATGAAAATTGCGTTTGCCGTAGCAGAAATGCGTGCATGTGTCCTTGTGTGCGTACACGGATGCAGCCGATGTTTAGAGAAATTAAATACCCAGAAGAGCACAACAATGAGGGTGTCAATCATGCGGCTTTCAGAAGGACAAATCTCCCTGCAGCACCTTGTACTGCCTCCACTGCAGCTTTCTGGGGATTAGAGCTGCTTGTGTTTGCTTTCAGGCTCCTATAATACAGTCCCTGCAGAGATGCACACTTCATAAAACACCTTCCTCCATATGGCCATTAACTGTGGCTCGCTCTCTCTCTCTCTCTCTCTCACCCTCTGCTGTGCCCAGGAGTCACATGGAAAGTGGACGGGGTAATAAACCCAGATGTGAGCGCTGCCCTTGGGTTAGCCGCTCGGAGTGATGGGCCTGTTCTCGCCCTGCAGTCACAGCTGCTCAACACACACATGCTGCACACACACATATACACTGACCGCTTGATGTTTGACGGGAAGTATTGTGAGCTGCAGGTTGTCTCAGGTGAACTTTACCCCTGTTTGACCCCCCGGGTGTTGATGCACAAGCCGTAATTCTCCGGTTTAATTCAGTGTTTTGGAAGCTGTTTTAGGTGCTTTCCTACTTTTCTCCACGTGTGCCGTAAACCTCTCAATCTCAGACTCAACACTGGATTTTGTGGGTATTAGACAAACAATAACTTGCCTTTTTTTGGCTTAATTGGGTTGGATGTTTTGCTAGTAGCCAGATGAAATGCTCATGCACCCTGGCATGGAATGGCAAGAGGCCTGTCAGACCGGGAGAAAGTCCAGCTTGCAGTTTTAGAGATGCTTCACTAACGAATTGAGAAGCAGCATTTGAGTATTCTCTTATTGATCCGGACCCGTGCACGCTGGGTGTGGACCACAGGGTGCTTTACCCCCTTTAAGCCTCAGCTGTTGTGATCTGCTCTGATTATCAGTAAGCAGCTTAGCTCTGGTGGGTGGAAGTCCAGTATTTCACAATGCAAGGTGGAGAGGTTTTCGGATTAGATGGCTGCAACGAAACAAGAACATCCAGAAATTTGGGGACCTTCCAGGTGATGACAAAGTCGTTTGCTCAGGACTCTCTGAGACCTGTTGGCTGTTTGCAGCAGCTTCTCTCACAGAATGATGATTTGAAAGGATGATTCAGCTTCTGTGTAGTTTTTGGCCTCTGCTCTCCTGAAGCATGAAGTGAAGAGACACCGAAGCTCCACCCTGAGCTGCCAGAGGAGGAGAACACAGCCTCCACAGGAGCCACTGAACACCACCTTTAGTTAGTCTATAGATGAACACACCTGTCATAAAAACGTGTGTTTCCTTATTATTCGTCACATTTTGACGTTGCACACCAATCAGAAATAGGAAGCGTACTGTTAGAAGGGACTGAAATTAGAATAGCAGTAATTAAATTAACAAATGAATGAAAGGCAGTCACCCCCAGCACCCCGATGATCTGTCGTTTACTGCAGGCTAACATCCTGTCAATCCTCTCTTCGACATGTTTTTATCGAGTGCAGTTTCTGACGGCCCTCAGGCTGAGATCAATGTGTGTGTGTGTGTGTGTGATAGAAGTGCCTGAGTTCAGCCCAGTCGCTGCAGCCTGTCAATGGCCGGTGGCTGTTTATTAATGGATGGGATGGAGTGTGTGTTGGGCGCCCTCCAAGAATCAAAGGAGAGTTTGAAAGTACACGCCAGTGCATTTATCTGCCTCGCTGCTCCTAATACCCTGTCCTGCGGCAGGCAAAACACTTCTGCGGTGTTAAAGCTGTCAATGCGTTTTCATAAGCAGATGGGTGGCCGTGAAGTGGGGTGGCGTGTTGGAGGCGGGAGCAGCGTGTTGGAGTCTGCACAAAAACTGCTTCCTGCCCAGTTTACCTCCATGTGGATGTGTGGCCGAGGACGTGTTCCAAATCTTAAACTTAGCGACTGTTAGCAGTAAAATTTGCTAAAACTAGAGGAGCACTTCAAGTGAAGAAGAGTAAAATTGCAATTGAAGGATGCAAAGTGTATTAAAGACATAGGAAAAGAGGAAAGGACAGAAGGAAGCACATAAGGAAGGGGTTTTGAAATGAGACACATCAGGCTGGTCGTGGAGGAAAAAGTGCTTTTTTCCGCCTGAAATGTAGTCGTGGAAAGCAGCAGCACCTCCAAGTTCAGTCCACTCCACCTCCTGCTCCAACCTTTCCTAAATCCCTTCAACTGACTCTCCTCTGCATGACCACAGCGCTTCCATTAAAACCATTGATCCTGTTCAGACAGCCCCCCCCTCACGGTGTCCCCCGCGACTGTCCGCCGTCCACAAGTCCGCCGCCGCTGCCGCCGCCCACCCACGCACCTCGCCCGGCGCTCCTTCACATCAGAGCAACATGAATTATCTCACGTCAGAGCACATTATGCAGGACGCAGATGAGTATCGCTGAGGCACATTAGCGGACTCATTTGGAGTAAAGTGGCTCTCGGTGCATCGTGCTGCTGCAGCTGGAGGACGTCTCTCTGTAGGATCTGTCTGTGTTTACTCCAGATGCTGTAGATAGTGGAGCTTGGCTGATCAGCATTATGTCCTGATGTTATCTCACCACAGATACACAGCATCAGTATTGCCCTGTATGTCACTGCAGTACACATGCAGCATGTTTCAGAAGAAGCGCTGTTATGTATAATTGTACGTGTAAGTGTGTTTTATATATAGTTCTTCTAATAATGCATTAATTCCTGAGTTCAGTTATGGTGTTAGTATTGTTATATTGCTCATATTTACTCTGAAGTTCATTGTTCTTCTGTGAAATATCTCACCTCAGTACTGGATTTTTGAGAATATTTTATATTTCTGTTGATAAAATGACCAATTTGCCCGGTAGCGCTCTCTGCTGGACAGACTCTGTAATGGTACACTGTTTTTAAATGAACTAAAATGACAAAATAAAAGCTGTCTGACACTGTTGATGTGAATATTGGATGTTTGTACCTTGAAATACCAGCACCACCCTGACAGTCGGTGTGTGTTTGGGCGCAGCGCCCCCTGTGGGTCTGATGAACTGCCCGTCTGAGTGTTTTCCTGTCGTGTGTCTCATTTTTCTTGGGGTAGTTTGATCTGTCACTGTCTCTCCAGGTCTCTATCCCTCTGTTCTTTGCTCAAACTAGATCTTTTTGTTCCTTTTTTTACAATGCATTGCATATTCAGAAGAGGCAGCATGTAGGTATCTTAAAACCACACGCACCTCCCTGGCTGCATGAATCATCCTTTTACTTATCTTTTGTGTTTTTCTTTGGTTTTTTCTTTATTTCTTTAGCGTTTCTGGGTTCTGCTTTTTGATGTTTTCCCCCTGTTCTGTTGTAACACAGCATATGTCTTAGTGCAAAGATGAAATCCTGTGTGTTTGGTAGCGGTAGTGCTGTAAGCTCTTGGTAATCTGGGAAACCTTAGTTTCACTATTTAAAACGTTCAGTAGATTTCTTGATAAACTCTTTTGATTTTTCACTCCTTCTGTCTGTGCTGCATATTTCTGTGACGTTCTTTTGATTTCTGTCACCGTTATGAGTTTCGTCTGCTTTGTCAGTATCATGACAGATGTTTCATCTTGTCCATCGCCTCCTCCTCCTCCTCCTCCTCCTCCCTCGACACCATATACCTGTCTCTCATCTGTTCTGTGTGGCTGCATGGTCTTTTTTGCACGATGAATGTAGCTCCCGCAGACATTGGAAAGCTTTAATATCACTCTCTCTCTTCTCTCTCTCCCCCTCCCCTCCCTCCTTTTGTTTATTGTCTTTCTCTTCTTTGCCGTCTCTCTGCAGGGGAGGTGCTTTTTCAGATGGCTGAAGTGCACAGACAGATCCAGATCCAGCTCGAAGAGATGGTGAGCATGTGGTGACGGCGGTGGTGTTGCTAAATTCAGCACTTCTTAAGCCGCGAGTTGGGAACCCAACAGATTGCGGGCCAGTTGGTTTGGAGTCTCCACATCACAATATATATTTTGATATGTAATACTCGGCAACACACGCTCTTACTGTGTTTGCAGCTTCGAGTGTTACTGAAGGCAGCAGCTTCACCGAAGTACGGTTTGTTTACTGATCCTGTGATGTGTAAATTACAGCCATTGCAGTTCAGTTCAGGTCCCAAAAAGATCTTTATTTGAATCTTAGTAAACTGGCCAACTTTAATCGTCATGCAGGTTGTGATATATTAGGTGTTTTTAAACTGTACTCATCCTTTAAGGCTGTGCATGTCACAGGACACATTACAATCTAGACACTGATGCTTATCTTTCAGATGAGAATTAATGCACAACGTTAAGTAAGACATTAAAACCTTTATGACACACTTCCACATTTACAGCCGATATCCTGCTGGCAGCAGTTTAAGAAAATGTCTCCAACATGGATGATAGGAGAGAAACAAAGGTGTTGAGTGCGACATACGAAGCTGTACATGCACAGAGCGCAGACTCACTTTGGCATGCGTTTACATACCAGACGTCCTCCCTCATCGTTTGGGTGTGACATTTCCGACGGCGGCACAAAAACATCCCTT
This sequence comes from Chaetodon trifasciatus, assembly GCA_037975065.1. NCBI lineage: Eukaryota > Metazoa > Chordata > Actinopteri > Chaetodontiformes > Chaetodontidae > Chaetodon > Chaetodon trifasciatus. The sequence goes on along the minus strand of JBBMOE010000047.1, from coordinate 1,819,157 downwards.
CAAGTCATTCGTGCACCACAACACTGCAACGTTACATTCCTTCTTGGAAATCATCCGCTGCGGTTGTGCATATGCGTGCTTGAGGTTTGGTTAATTCTGTGTCTGTTGCCTTGTTTTTGTCTTTGTCTCGCAGCTGAAGTCCTTCCACAACGAGCTGCTCACAGAGCTGGAGAAGAAGGTGGAGCTGGACGCTCGCTACCTGAACGTGAGACTCCCTTCCTGCCGTTGTCTGTTTCACCAGCCCGTGTGCGCAGTTGCTGAATTATCACCCGGCTCTGCTGATTTTAGCTCATTGTTTCAGTTTTGCAGCACATAAACGGTTTGGTTCAACCTCAGCGCTCACATCAGCGTGATTTAAAGCAAGTGCAAGCAGCCGTTCACAGAAAGAAGCGCTGATAAACTCAACAGAACAGACAGCTGTTTGCCAACATGTCAGCGGTGATGCCTTTATGTGTTTAGCTGTGAGCACGCTGAAATGATTATTTCGTTAGCGTTCAGCAGCTACTCGTTGAGCCTCAGCTGTCAAAGCCTCGTGCTAGCTGTGCTTAAGTCTTACATGTGCGTATGAACAACATAATTGTTAGCTTTGTTTTCTCATAAGAGTTCCACTCTAAGACGTCTTTCTCACCGTTACATTAAAGAAAAGAGCTTGAATTATTCATTGAATGGACTGCATTTAAAGCAGCAGTCATAATCATATGTAATCATACTCTGATTCATTATATAACAGTGTACCTGACCCGCCATGTGCTTGAGTGGGACTCCACTTTTAACTCTGCTCCGCGTCACTCAGGTCCCTCCAGAGAGCGAAGCTTATGGGGAACCAAGTCTGAACCGTGTTCTCATAAAATCATCGGCCGGAGACAAAATGCACGCTGTCTCCTTAATTTCCCACCGGCTTTCATCCAAACCACTGCAGCGCGTTACATAAATTACTTCCCACTCTGCCCTGTGAATTATGACTCATTCTGTGAAAATGAGTTGTTTTGCAAAAAAAAAAGAAAAATAAATAAAAGAGAAAAAAAATTCCTTTATGGTAATCAGTGGCTTGGACTCCCTCCCACAAACATTTCATCACTGGAGACGGGATGTGAGATGTTTGGAAGGCTCAGCGATCAATGACGATCGGATCATTACCGTCAAACGCTCTGATGGATTCAAATGTAAATCAGCCGTCGAGCCACTTAATGACCTCGTGCTTTCAGAACACATGCACACTCGTCCTGTGGTAGACTCATGCATGGTTCACCCTGCCTCTCACCCAGTGCATGCTGGGATATTCTCCAGTCCCTGAGACCATGCGCTAAAACGCAGAAACAGAAAATGGATCACTTTAAACCTGGACGATGTAAACCTTTGTTCGGCTTGCCTCTAACGGCGTCGGCCTGCTGTTGGGTGTCGGTGCTGCAGGTTTTTAGAGCTTCTCCGCCGCCTGCTGTGACTGGACGTGTTATGAAAGCAGTGAGAGCGAACCAGGACGGTACGTTTATGGGCTGGATGCTAAACAGTGAGCTGAAACTCCGTAAAGCAGAGCGGAGCCGCAGACGCAGACAGGCTCATCGTTAAGAGTGACCCCTTTCACACACATTTCAGATTTGCTCCTTGAGCTTGTTTTGTGACACTAGCAGGTTTTGGAATAATAGAAAATATCATTTCGGTGCTGCTGAAACCTGCTTTTAGGTCTGCGTTGCAGTAAAGTTTGATATTATAACAAATTTCGGGTGGTATGCTAAGCTAAGCCCTCGTACATCACAACCCTTCAGTTCTCCAGTTTCCGTTCTGCACCAGTCAGGCAGTAAAACAGGAGCTGAGGGCAGCTTGAGATGAGTGCGTGTCAGTGAAATATCATCTGTGGATGCTGAAACGCGAGCGCGCCGCCCTGCTGACTTTGTGCTGCCCCCCTTAGGCTGCGCTGAAGAAGTACCAGATGGAGCACAAGAGCAAAGGGGAGAGTTTGGAGAAGTGCCAGGCAGAGCTGAAGAAGCTGCGCAGGAAGAGCCAGGGCAGCAAGCACCCCTCCAAGTATGGAGACAAGGAGATGCAGGTCAGTGTGTGTGTGTGTGTGTGTGTGTGTGTGTGTGTGTGTGAAACTGAGCGTGTGTGCAGGAGGCTGTTTTGAATGGTCTCTGGTGCTTCTTTGGTTGGCTGAAGCTTTTCCTGTGTATCAGTGAGCAATAAGACAGATGTCTCCGCTCTGCGGCTGATAGAGGATCCTTACTGCCAGCTGGAAGGCCGGAGCAGAAACGCATGACTACATGGCTACAAAAACCAGTTCCTGTTTGCTTCAGCCCAGCCCAACCTCTGGAGAAAACACATTCTCCTGATTTATTTCATCTTTATTTCAGCAAAGTCAGAATTAGAATTAGCAGTGCAGACTTGTGGTGAACTCACGCTGACTCTTCAGTGCGCCTCGCGCTCTACGAGCTGGCTCTGAGATGCTTTTCCCTCCTCCTGATGGGATTTGAGCTTCAGCGCGCTCGGTAATCCATGACTGCTGCCGGCGCTGATGGGATAGGACATGCTGAGCTGAATGGGATGGTACCCCCGGCCGGGCGCACGCCGTTTGGGTGCCGGTGTGAAAGGCTCTTCGCAGCGAGAGAAATGGAGATGGCGAAGGTTACGACTTGAACCCACTGTGTCAGGCATTTGAGGGTACAGAAAGATTTGTACAGTGGTTTAAAAGAGTTGTTCAGTCCTCCCCTCAAAGCCTGCAGAGTTTAATCACTATTAAATTCATCAAGGAGTCACAGATAAATCATATGGTCGTGTGGTTTTAGTCTGAAAACCAGTGAGAGATGCTCCTAAATTTGGATTCTAACAAGCCACAGTCGTGTGAAACTCGGATGAACCACAGCAGAAGTTCTCCCGTAACTTCTATAAATCTATTTGATTAGTTGCTGCTGTTTCTCGGTGTTACATAACGCTTGTTGACGGTATCTAGGGCAGGTGGAGGGTTGATTTCCCTCATGTTCAGGTAACTGCTTGAGTGGAGGCGTGAGGAGACGCCGTGAGTCTCTTCGCCCTGTCTGTAGGTGTTGTGGTGACACATGGTGGGCGTGCCCTCTTACGCAACCTGCACAGGGGACGCTGCCGTTAGCCGCTGTGCTGCGCTGTCTGTCCATTCAGCTGCTGGTGGGAGGCTGAGAGACGAGGGAGGGGACGGGGAGGGTGATGGGAGTTTGTAGATGTCTTTCTGCTGTGTGTTATGTGTGTCATTACTGTGGTCAGACAGTAATGAGATTTAATCTGAGCTTCAGATTTTAAACACTCACAGACAGCAGGAGGAACACCTCGGCTATCTTCTGTGGCTGACGGACCTCCGGTGGTATATTTCTACCTTGCCGGCGCTGACGCTATCAGGTGTGATCCAAATAATGAAACCCACAACCGAGCAGGGAATATGGGGCTTCATCCACTGACAGCCCGTCGTTCTCACCTGCAGCTCCACTGCGGCTTCTCAGCAGACATCATCTGGGAATACGGTAGATTCTCTTTAAAACCTGGAAATCCAGTTAGTTATCAGCTGTCGTTGGTTGAGGAAATGGTGTCCCTCTGGTCCGAGCCTTGTAAAATCACATGGTATTGTGTCAGTGTCAAGTTTTTAAGGCGTCGTGGACACAATCTCTGGTCCAATTCGAACCACGGATGAAGCAGTGGTTTGCGTCTTCTGCTAGTCCAGTGCAGCGCATGTAATTTAAAGGCAGACTGATGGAAAAGGTCAATAAATCCTGCGAGGATCAGAGCGATTCTGATGAGTTTATGAGCCTGTTTTCCTGATCACATCCCAGCTTAAAATTGAAATTCATGCACAAACTTCTGGTGAATGAGCTCAAAATAAACATGTCAGCCCAAATCTTGCAGCAGACACTGTTTGGTTTTAACTCATCATGACAGTGCAGAGAAAACACGGTGTCGGAGGTTAAGGGCTAATTGCGCAGCACTTCCAGAGGCCGAGGCAGGCGGCCCGCACCGCTCTGCAGGAGCAGCAGGGGAGGTAATTATTGTGTAATTGTTAGTGTTGCTTCGACGGATGGCTGCTGGAGCGTGAAAGGGGCAGCCGGGCCGGTTGTTACAAAAATCGATTCATGGGGCTTTGAGGAACAACAGCACAGGAACATTCAGCTGCAAAGTCCTGCGGTTCCTCTGGGCTTTAATGGCTGATCGGGTGTGAAAGAGCCGGTCTCAGCTGAGGAACCAGACCTCCACCACCGCTCCCGCTTCAGCTCCTCAGATGAGCCGCACGTCCTAAATAAAACACCCGTTCGAATTTCAGAGGCCAGAGTGCGTGTGTTAGCATTGATGGTGCGTTCACGTGTGCACATGTTAGCATTGACGGTGCATTCACTGAGCAGGTGTTAGCATTGACGGTGCGTTCACGTGTGCGTGTGTTAGCATTGACGGTGCGTTCACGTGTGCGTGTGTTAACACTAACAGTGTGTTCATGTGTGTGTGTGTTAGCATTGACGGTGCGTTCACTGAGCAGGTGTTAGCATTGATGGTGCGTTCATGTGGGCGTGTGTTAGCATTGACGGTGCAGTCACGTGTGTAGAGAGGTTGTTCAATATCTCAAAGTCTTGTTTACACATTTCAGTGAAATTTGGCAAAATTTTCATTCATTTTTCTGACATTTTAAAAACAGATTAATGAGAAATATTTGATGTATCCCTGCTGTGTTTTAGTATTTTGATCCAGAACACATTAAAGCCACCGCGGATTGAATTTTTGTTGTTACAGCGTCTGTGTTTGATGAACCCTTTAACACTCTAAATCAGACCTTCGGTGGATTGTGCAGCCTCGGCAACAGTTTGCACTGTCTGCGCCTGTGTTTGTGTGTGTGTTAGCATGTGTTGTGGACCGCCTGTGTAGCGTGCGTGTGTGTTGACAGTGTCTTTAGGTAGCCAGATTCTTGCTGTGCGTCATATGGGCCCTCATGGGAACCAGGCCTTGGCAGGGACAGGAGACACCAGCGGCTGCACCGGGAAGCTCACAGCCAAAGATAAAAGGGCAGATTTGCCTTTTTGAACGCAGAATATGCTGCAGTTACATGTCTGGGTGTTTATGGTGGACAGAGCCTGAAGGTTTGTCCTGCGGATGGACAAAACGAGGCTGTAAACCTCACTGCTGCGCCTTCCAACTTTTAATTAAGTGATGCAACAGCTTCCTGCTGCCTTTTGGAGCAGAAGAAAAACACCACAGATGAAAGTAATCACCGTTTACTCCTCCTGCTCATGACTGATGTTCATATTAAAACCGCCGGCGATGGGAAGTCACCTGTTTCCAGCCGTGTCCCTCGGGGGCCGTAAAGCTCTGAACTGCTGCCTGAGCACCGTAGACAGTCTGATAAATGTCCTGGTACGTTTGTTATTGAAGTGTGATTGGTAGAAAGGGGCTCGTTTGTGGCTTCGGATGATGCCGTTGCGTCAAGTCCTGCAGAATGTTTGTGTTTCTCTGTAATAAGAACGAATGCAGAAACTTTAACGTTAGATGTTATGGTGAGTGCTGAAAATTAAGCCGGCGGTTCCCAACCTTTACCTTTTCATTAGAGTCGCTCACTGCTCACAGCTCCGAGACACAAAACCTGGAGGTATTACATCATATTGAGGGGTGACAAGCGGAAATAGGCCAGTAACCACCAATGTAAGCCCTTTATTAAGCTCAGATTGCCAAACATTGTCCAGTTCCAGCTCCAAAAATGTGAGGATTTGCTGCTTTTCTTTGTTTTTCATATAATTGTACACAGAATATCTTTAGTTTTTAGTCGGATGGACAAAAAAAACCCACTCAAGCAATCAAGACACCGCCTTTTCGCTGTCCTCTGACATTTTAGAAACTGAACTGTCATTTGGTAGAGAGGACACGATAGATATGAATCAATATAGGAAATTATCACTCGCTGCGGCCCTGATTATGATTCATGCCTGTGGCACTTGAACTGAGAAATCAGGTGAAGTAGTTGTGGAAGAGGAGACGTTACGTCAGGATTCAGAGACTGTTTTTGTTGCATTTGTGCTTTGGTTGTTGTTTCGCTTGACTTGTCTCTTGTTGCAGCAGAAGACAGTGAGGTCTCTGGCTGTCTCTATGTTTCACCGTCTCTTCTGAAAGAGAGGCTCCAGGCCCGTAGAGACAGACGTTTCTTGATGGGAAGCAACACTGCAGCTGATTACGTTCTGGTTCCCAACGTGTGAGCGCAGAGTAGTAACACCATTCAAACACGCAATTAACCTCCTGTCATGAGAGGGAAGCCATGACGGAGGAGGAAAAGTGGGAATTTCCTGCCTCGTGTGAGCGACACATGAAGACACTTCCTGTTTTCTTGTGGTTTGACACATTTTTAATGGATTGAGATCAGAGGAGGCGGCAGCACATCATGAGACGAGAGATGTTCGTGCATCAAAGAGACGATAAGAGATCAGATCAGCAGCTCGGCCCTGATTCATCATCTGTCGCTTGTCTTCTCTGCTTGGAGCTAATGCTAGCATCAACATGCTAACACGCTCATGATGACAACGCTACAGAACAGCTTGATGTTTAGCATGTTCGTCTTAGTTTAGTGTGTTAGCATACTGATTCAAAGCATTTAATCGTGAGCTAATTTGATAATTATGGCCGATTGTATGAAGTTGAGATGATTCTCTCAAGGCCAGAGTCTCATGGTGGATCTAAAGGAAAAGATCGTGAAGTCATTTGGATCTTTTCTGTGGAGACCGCGGATCACAAGGTGTCATGTCATCCTTTAGGACTGACCTGCAGCGCCGTCCCTAAAGCCACAGGTTGTTTCCCGATGACCCCTGACAGCTGGAGCTCTGCTTCATGTCAATCACACCTGAACTCTCTGTCCAGAAAGATGTCTGCCTGCAGCTCAGGTGACTCAGGAAGGTGCTCGCTCCACGTAGAAATGATGACTGGCATCGGGCCAGAAACACCGCGATCAGGTCCATCTCGAGATGCATTTTTAAAAGCTGACAGGTGCCTTCTGAGCCAGTTAACACAATTGTCTGTTATTGCTTTCAGCCTTGTGGCAGTCTGTTTTCCTTCATGTCAGGAGGTTTGCCAGTTTCTCATATGAGCAGTGCAGATGTGCTTTCAGCTCTGCAGCAGGCGCGCATGACAGGAAGCGCACGCCGTCACACGGCGCTGAATATCCCCCCGTCAGGTCGCACTGTTTCACGCTCTGAGTCTAATTACTAATCAACCTGCTTCAAGTTTTGACCTGTTTCATGCTCATCAGAGGCCCTGCAGTTTTTACGCTAATGGTTCAAACCATCTTTAATATGAGTCAATAAATACTGGACGCACACACACACACACTCGGCCTCCCAGCTCACGCCTTATATGCTGATTGTGCTCGCTGTCAGCAGAAACCAGGAGCAGCTTTCGTCCATTTTGTGTAAAGATGGAGCTTCAGGGGAGGAGCGTCTGATTGGCAGTGGCACGAAAGGCCAGTCGGAATCTAATTACGGCTCCGTATCACGACGCGTGTGCACCGCGCACGGCAGGCCTGATGTATTAAAACTACTTAAATAATGGAGAAGGAGCTGAGCTGCGGCGGATAAATGTGCTTTAATGTCTGTCAAAGTGGTGATGCTGTCCGGGGATCTGTTATGAAACGCTCCAATAGACTTCAGCGTCAGGTCTAAGGAACAGAATGACACCGGATTCATGACAGGGTACAGGATATGTGCTGTGTGATGTGTGACTGCCATTGACTCCCATTCATTCAACCTAAAATGGGTTTATGTTTAGGCCCCATCAACAGCACAGAATCAACTGAAATAATAAAGGTTTTAATTCAGCACCCATCTATAAGACATGTAAGATGATGACCCTCAAACACTGATGTCCAGCTTTGACAAACTGCAGGTTTACAGCTCAAACAACCAACAGAACTAATCTAAAAGTCATTTATTTAAAGAAAAATGACAGATGAGTGCAGTTTACAGCTTCTCAAATATAAAAAAAATGCTTATTTTTCTTCTGTTTTATACTCTGACAGTTCAAAAAAAAAATCTAGACTCTTAAAAAAAAACAACATAAATATTTGACAGAAATAAAAACGTAAAAAACTTAGCATCACATTCAGAGTAAGCAGATATTTACAGTTTGATACTGACAGCACTCACCTGAGAGCTCAGGTGTAATCATGGCACAAGAGGAAACGTTACATCACAGTATTTGAGTAGGAGGAAGCTTTTTGTTTCAGGTGAGGACGACTTCACGCTCGGGGGGAAAACAGGCTTCACAGCTCCGGCCTTCTGCTTTTATGTAAACTACCTTTTAGCTTCCACCTAATATCCTCTTAAATAAATGAGTACCTGTGAAACGCACACACAGCTGCACACAATACGGATCCTCTGGCAGTTTTTCCCGCCCCCGTCTGTCACTCTGGTGATTGACAGCCTCCTCGCGGCTGCCCTGACCTCAGCATGTGGGTCTGACTCTGACCCACACGGTCGCCGCTGTGTTCTCGGAGGCTACCTGAAAGCCTCTCCACCTCCGCTGTTTTTATGATTCATAACTTGCCTTCGTCTTCGTCTGCCGCTGCCACTTTGGCTTGTCACCACTTAACGTTCACTGTGGGTGATCGGTGCATGTTCAGCCATTGTGCGCCCACATGGAGGACCTCGTTCAGCTCTTACAAATAGTTTCTATTCATATTCATGTCGGCGATTTGCTTTTATGGCTCTTCCGGTTGCATGTTGACGCTAAGGGTCGCACGCTGGAGAATGAGACGATTTGAGGTGACACTGTGGCTCCTCCATGTGGCACGTCAGGATATCAGCAGTGTTTCCACCAGTGACAGAAGGAAAATGAAGATAAAACAAAGGGAAAAAAATCCAAATCGGGGGTCAAATCTGACACCAAAAACAAAAAGTTCATTTCCCAGAAACGTCAGCTGATTAATTCCACCTTTTTCTACCTCTTAAAAGCTTAGTTCAGCCTAAAATAAATGAATAACGAGGTGGTTGAACTTGGCTAAATGTCAGAGAAAAGAGACCTTGGCTCTCCTCGTCGAAGCCTCAGAGGAGTAAATTAAACAGCTGTCAGCGATGGAGGCTTTGATATGAATGATTCAGGTGTCCTTCGCTAATTCATTTGTCTAAATATGCTGACACTGATTTTAATTTTCCTGATTGAACTCTGTCTCAGCGAAGTAAAACAGTCATTATTTGGAAATCAGGCCTTTTCGTCTCCTCTTTGATGCTGATGAGGTGTTTTATTCTTGGACTTTTCTCCCGTTTCATCCCGTCAGTCCTGGGCTTTCAGTGTCATGACAGAGACCAGCAAAAGTTTGCGGGTGATCAGTAGAATCCGCCGTCTTTCTGCTCCTGTTTGCGTCTGTTGTGCATCTGTTGACGATGCGAGCTTGATCTCAAACTGTCCTTTAACAGGTCGTCCTGAAAGCGTTCTTTTCTCAGAGGAGGTGAAGCCGGCAGGTGAGTGATATGATCATGGCTGCTTCAGAGCGCCGGCTCGCCCGGCCGTGTCGGTGCTGTTCTCTATGCGTTTTATTACGTAACACCAAAATGACACTGAGATATTTTTCTGCCTTCACGCAGAGATGATCTTCTAATTAGATCTCTGAGCCCGTGCAGCGCCGTGTTCACGTTCAACGCGCTTCCTGCGTTATGGCTTTATGTCCGTGTCCAATAACAAAGTGGCGTCTCTCAAGCGTTTAATGTCCGTCCACCATGAGCTTGTCTTTTAGATGAAGACTCGATCTGTGATTTGAATTTAAACAAGTGGAAAACAGAGGAAAGGAACCTGCATTACTCCTGAACAAAAGGACTGACCCTGAATAAAAACATAATCTGTGTTCTTAATATTAATGTTTTAGTTGTGATTCATGTGATTAGAAACCTACACATTTGCCTTTTTAATCCATCCCTTTTTCTCTACGAGCCTGTTGTGGAGGAGGAAATATCTACTAATGAATTCATCAGTTAGCTTAATTGGTTATCTAATTAGCACATCTGGTGTGCATAACATGCGCTGATGATTACAGCACAGCGTTAGGTAACTTAAACACCTTGTTTAAAGTCAGATCTCAGCAGCAGCAGTTTGTTTTTGCCTCCAGACTTCAGCTTTCAGCGGCGCCGGTGTTTGTCCGACCAGCCAGTCGTGTACGACTGTGCGTGGGCTGCTGACTTTCTCAGCAAACAACTCCGGTCATTAGCACCTCATACTGGAGCTCGACGCTGTCTGGCACTTGAAGAATGCCGTTTCGTGTAATTCAGCACTGTGGGAATCGCTCAGTTAGGTGACACTCACCTGAGGAAAAAGCCGTTTGCGTGTGTGCACGTCAAAGTGATGCCGGATTTGAATGAGTGGCTCCACTTGTTTGGTGGAGAGGAGACGTCCTGTACCTGAAAACAAAGCATAAGAGGACTCAGTGGGCTGAATCCTTGAAGGAGCAGAGGATGAATGCGTTTAAAAGCCAAAGGGTTGGAAAAGCAAGCGCTCTAATTCAGCCACTCTGCAGAAAGTATAGACAGCAGTCAGCGTGTAATTAGACAGTCTGCCGAGCTCCACTCCTTTTGTTCTAATTCATGGTTTTCAGGTCTGATGTGACATTTTCCCAACGCACAGCCATTTGATTTTCAAAGCGGTACATGAAAGCACCGTTTGTCTGCTCTTTATGTGCCGTGACGGTGACGTACGGCGCCTGATTCACTTTAATGCAGCACAGTCCATTATCTGCCCGAGTCGTTTGCAGCCTCAGCCGTTCAGGAGTTGATTCAGCCGGGCCAGATTTACAGGAAGTGATGTCACTGAATGCTTTGAGAGCCACAAACACACAACGGTCACCTCAATTCAGATTAGATCATTTGACTTTGCTTTGGCTAACCTGGTCACATCAGAGCAGTGAGATAACGTCCTACTAAGCACATGCCGCCATGTTTTCTCATGCCGTCCTTTTCCTTTCTCTCCCCAGTACGTGGAGGCCATCAGCAACAAGCAGGGCGAGCTGGACAACTACATCGCCGAGGGCTACAAGAACGCCCTGTCCGAGGAGAGGAGGAGGTACTGCTTCCTGGTGGACCGTCAGTGTGCCGTGGCCAAGAACAGCAGCGCCTACCACGGCAAGGTGAGCGGGGGCGGGCTCGGCCGGCGCCAGCGTTAAAGTCTGCTGTGGACTTCATGGGAAAACATAGCAGAGCGCTAACATGTGTTTTAAACTTGAGTTCAGAATGTGCAGACATTAGCAATCGCATCCGAAAACAACAAATGTAGGTCAAATACATCGCACGCATTCAAAACGAGCGCGCGTTCCCCAAACGCCGTTCCGTTCTGCGTTTATTCGTCCGCTCAGGAAAAAAGTTTCAGGAGGTCCGTCGTCACGAGTTTTATGTTATCCAAGAAAGGAGCGAGGAAGCCGCGTCCCACCCACCTCTCACCCCGTCACACTGGGGAAATGTGAAGCGGTAAAGTGAAGTGGGTGAGGAGGAGGGTGAAGCGGGGAGGCAGTGGGAGAGAGAATGACCTACTTCCACAGGAACACTTGGTTCAGACTCGCTGTGTGTGGGAGTGAAAGTGTCTGAATGAGTGATTGATAGACAGAGGGAGGAAGCACAGGACACAAACCGACGACGCAGAAAAACATTGAATTAGCCTGAAACTGGGCCGAGAAGCCGGATGATTCTCGCATTCGTTAGTGCATAACTTCATCAGTCGATTGACAAAATTCATTATTATGAATCATTTTTTCAAGCAACAGTAGCGAAATATGGATGGGTCACTTCATCAGTGTGAAACTCTGATGCTTTTCTTGTCACATATGACAAATGAACTGAAAGTCGTCAGTGAATGATTACATGATCTGAAGTGTAATCAGTTAACTGAGAAAGGATCAGCAGATTAATGATGGCTAAAAGGTTTTGAAGCCACGGATTAAGACTTCTTGCTGCTGAGCAAAACATGCTCGAACCACATTTTTACGAGGGCGCTGCTAAACTTTGGGACGTGGTTGCGGGTGTTTCCAGGTTGTTCTTAGGTGGTTTCTTCTGGTATATACTCAGATTTGGAGACGGTGAAGGGTTACAAACAGACTGACTCAATGTTTTCATAGACGTTATATAATCAGCGCGCTGCACAATGCTAATGCTACGCGCTCAGTGAGGGCAGTGTTTGTTGGATTGTGCGCGCCGCCCACCGCCGCTGGACATATCTGCTGCGATGTTAGAAAACGATCTGCCAGAACACCATTGATGGTTTTGCTCTCTTTACTTACTGGTTTCTTTTTACAAATTGGCAAATCTCCCACAAACTGTGCGAGAGAGCGCTTCTCCTCCGTGTGGTCGGCGAGCGGGGAGGCAAGGATGAAGAAGAGGAGACAGTCGGTTTTAACAGCACGTCGGTGAAGGCACTGATCCACCTACGCTTTACCTTAGCTATTTGAAAGGGCTAACAGAGGTCGGAGTGACTCATCGTTTCTACCAGCAGTGAGAAAACACTGAGAAGGCTTTCCTGCACACACACATACACACACACAGGGATTCATAGCTGACACCCCATTCATCCCAATTCAATTAATCCGGCCTCCTGTGAGAGTTAACAGCCACCAGAGGAACAGACTTCGCCGACACTGAGAAGAATTCGCTTTAACTCGGCTGAAAAGCTATTTCAGTCGGAGCATGAGTCCCCGGTAACGCCATGCTCACCCTGTTAGTGTGGATTTGTTTTCGCTGTACTTTTAGATTTGTGCATGTGCTAATTTATTTGATCATGCCACCCACACGCCGACGCCCACACGCGCGCAGCAGGGACAGACAACCTTGGAACCACACTGTGTTTATCCTCCACACCAGCCTGGTGCAGTTAAAGCTGTTTGAGCAGCAGATTCTTCTCCGGTGTCTCTCCAGTAGGACTCCCTGCTTTATTTACCGCAGATGAATGCAAATGAGGAGTTTCTTTATGTAACTGTCCTTCTGTATAATGTATGGAGGAAGCGGCGCTCTGCTCTTCAAGCGCCAGATGGGAGCATCTCGACTAAGTGCATTCATAAAGAGGATTCACATCTCTCACTTTCTGCTGCCTCTCGCTGTCCCTCTTCTCATCTGCGTGTTGTCCCCGTCTCCGCTTTCTGTCCCTCCTCCCGTCATGTTGATGTCCACAGGGACGTCCCACCCAAACACCTCCAAACGCTCCTGGTTTGCTTGTTTGCTTGTGCCGTGGAATGGGACGTTGCTTTCTTTGAATTAAACAACACACATGTACTATATCATCATTGAATTTTAATACAGATCCAGATAATAATAAATAAAACATCCAAATAAAATGTGCAAAGAAAAATAATTTCACTGTCGATTTTATGCAGCTGTGATCAGAATGGAGCTCGACATCCGGCCTTAATTAAGTCCAGATGGACCCAGTATATGAGCCTTCAGCCTCTCTCTTCCCTCTGTCTTTCAGGGTAAGGAGCTTCTATCCCAGAAGATCCCGGTGTGGCAGCAGGCGTGCGCCGAGCCCAACAAACTGCCAGATCGTGCCATGTTCCTCGCCCAGCAGATGAGCGGTGCGGCGGGCATCATGGCTCCCGGCGCTCATCATCCAGGCATGCCCATCTCTGAGCCCATCCCTGGTGCTAAACCCCTGCCGGTGCCTCCAGAACTGGCAGCTCTGAGGGCCAGTGGGGGCATGGGACAGCAGGTCTGTTCTTTACTGCCCTCAAATCACCGTTTAGTCCACCTGAGACCTGCACGCTTTGCAGTGTTTATTGCCATTTTATATGATAATGGGTTTTTGTAGGAACAGTGGTGGTGAATGGTTATTTGTGTGCTGCTGCAGTTGGTCACTGGGTTTGTGGATCTTTACACTGCTTCACATACATGTGAACACCTCTCCTTGTGAGGACCCTCACTGATAATAAGGCTCTAAGCTGAAACCCCAAACCTAAGTCTCAACTGCCAAACAGCCCTTTGAAACGTCCTCCTTTAGCAAATGTACCCACTTTTCAAATGGTTCAAAGCCAAATTGGCCCTCAGAGAGACAGAAGCACGAATGCACACAAACAAACACAGGTAAGTGTTGTGTAATGAGACCCTTAATGAGGACCTGGAATGTGTCGAGGGGTGTAGCCCCCGGACGTGGCTGCTGCATCATGGGAGCCCTTAACGCATCCTCAGAAAACTCTGGGCTGAATGCAAATGAAATCGTTAGCGAGGGTAATTAGCTTGTTGCACAGAGGAGGCTTAAATTCCTCACCTCCCCGGGCTCTTCTGCGCCGTGCCCCCTCCTCCCCCTCCTGCAGACCTGGTTACTGAAGAAAAAAACCTTCAAGATTTACATGAAAGACTGCCTCAGTTTTGCCTGAGCGTCTAATTAAAAAGCGTGGTGCAGATTCGGTGGTGTTTTATGCTCCCAGATGAAATGCACTTTGAAACTCTGCAGTCTCCCAGCAGTTATTCCATATGTTTATCTTTAAACCAACATGTACTCAAATGTCGTCTTTTCATTAATCAGCATTTCCTGACCCAGATCCTCTTTCCGCTGAGTTCATTATTATTAATGAGGAGCTGGATGTTACGTAACGACTCGGGCTGATCTGAAGAAAACCAGAGTTTTAATTGCCTGTGTGCAAATCTTCTTCTTCGCAGAGGCTGATGGGAGGCGTGGAAGGAGGGATGGCGGTCATGAACGGCACGGCCGGCGCTCACGGAGGAGACGACTACCAGCAGTGGATGGAGGGCAAGGTGGCCCAGGGCAAGGTGTCGCCGCAGACCCAGAGGCACGGAGGGGAGGTGTACTCCAACACCCTGCCTGTGCGCAAGGTCGCTCCAGCCAAGAGCAAGACCACGCTGAGTAAGAGCTCGCACCGCGTCCACATTCAGAAAGACAAAGGTGGCACAAGTCCCTGAAACGTTGAATGAGAAGGAGGTTGAACATTAGATCAAAGGACTGTGCAGCAGGCGGCCATTTTTAAGAAACTAGCCCAGAAACAAGCAGCAGAGACAAACTTAGCGACCAGCTGGTGAAGAAAGTAGAGCAGACATTTTTCTCAGGAGTTGGTGGAGAGTGAATGCTGGACTTCTTCATCAGTGGCACCAAAATATGCTTCCAGATAAAATCTTATGTTCGATGTCTGCTGTGCTTTTTATTTGCCGCCCGTAACAGCTTTATGAGCCGGTCCTCAGGTCTGTGGTTTGTCGGCTCGTCACGGAGGCGTTGCATTTCCTGAAAAGTATTATTGCAAAGATAAAACCCACAAAGCTGCTGCTGGAATGCAGCTGCCTGGATGTCACACATGATCTGCAAGGGTTTAATAAGAAACAGGCCAAAGCAGGTGGGAATAGACGGAGATGTGATATTAAAAATGAGAAGAGAGATTAAGAGTAAAAATAGCTGTCGGACGGGGACGGGTTTCTCTAAAATTCAGCCATTTCAAATCTGTGAGTGTGAGCTGTGGTGCAGCTGGTCAGTGGCTGTAAACTGAAGGACATGGAGGTCCAGTTGGCACACGCTGGTTTACATCAGTTAACGGTATTCAGGAAATGGAGACTGATCCCGTTTCCCTCCCGTTATCTCTGCCAGCGGAGACCCGTACGCTGCCCCGGTCCAGCTCCATGGCCGCCGGGCTGGAGAGGAACGGCCGAACTCGAGTCCAGGCCATCTTCTCCCACGCAGCCGGCGACAACAGCACCCTGCTCAGCTTCTCCGAGAACGATGTGATAACCCTGCTGGTCCCCGAGGCCCGAGACGGGTGGCACTACGGAGAGAACGAGAAGACCAGGATGTGAGTTCACTTTGCCCTTTGTGGTGTTTTCATTCCTGCTTTTGTTTGTCTGCATGATGCTGAACACAGCGCAGCCATCGGCAGAGGAACCAGTTTTTGTCATAGTGTTTACTACGTCATGTGCACAGATGTCATCAAACAGTGATCGACTTGTTTTTTGTGGTGGTGTTTGTTGTGCTGCTCCCTCGCCTCCTCCAGGCGTGGCTGGTTTCCCTTCTCCTACACCCGGGTGATCTCTGACACCGAGGGCAGCACCATGAAGCAGCTTCGAGTGCACAAGTACGTTTCAAAATAAAAGTCTTGGCTTCACTAAATATGAAACGTTATTTACTTTTTAGCCGATGCAGACAGTGACATTGATTGGCTCAACCATCCAACGAGCAGCAACACGCTCAGCATCTCCTCATTCTCTGTTCACCTTCGCAGCCTCCACGGGAAGAGCAGCAGCACGGGGAACCTTCTGGAGAGAGAGGACGCGGCGCTCTCCGTCCCCGATTACGGCGTTCACTCCCGTATGGCAGCTCAGAGCGCTGCCGCGCTGCATGGCAGACAACAGCGCCCCTACAGCGTGGCGGTGCCAGGCTTCTCACAGGTGGGGCGCCGGCAACAACCCACACATGAGTTCGCACACGACACACGAGCCGTCGCACAAAACCTGGCGAGGATCTGTCTGTCTCAGAAAGTTTGGAGGTAGCTGCTGACCTGAGGCGGCGTGCAGGAATAGCTTCGCTTTGACAAGCTGTCTCTTCCTTTTAGCGAGTCGTCTTGTGCCAAAGCTGGCAGAGACACTCTGCTACATTAGCTTATATAAACGCAGAAATCAGTTCTCCCTCGCTTCACGCGTTTCTGCTTACGGAAAGTCGAGTGGAAGATGCTGCACGGCTCAGGCTGCAGACGTCTGCGCCCGGCTGCCTCTGTCTCTGAGGGAAGCTCTCCTGACAGCCCGAGTGCCCGAAGAAGAGGGAGAGAGGAGGCGGCCGCGGTGTCGAGGGAGGGGGGGTTAATATTTCTAGTCAGACGCAGATTTACGTAACGCTGAACCCTTCTCCATCAGCCCGGCTTCCCTCCTACGTCTCACCTGGAACAGTACGTGTGGGCGACGCTTAATTGCTCAGCAGTCATGTAACAACTTACACTGTTCTTTCCACCTCAGCGCGTTCGTGGATGGAAGCTTCTCTGCTGACGTTCAAGTGGAGCCGGCTTTTGTAATCAGGCTTATGTGCACTTGAGCGTGCGTGGAAGCACAGAGTAGATGATTTGTAGGTCAGGAGACATTCAGGTTGGAAGGTTACACACAGCTGGATGTTTCAGCATGTAGTGAGGACTTGCTTCACACCAAAAACAGTCATTTTAATACTGTTTTAGATGTTTAAACAAATTTGACTCGCAAATCATCAATGTTAATTACTTGGCAGATTAGTCATAAAGAGCTGATGAGTCAGAGATCTTCTGTCTTTTGTTCAAAGACGTGGTTTCAGCAGCTCTCAGCGAGGTCTGATCACATTTGATATCCAGCTGAAGGTTCTCCTCCGTCGTGGATCTTTTCTGCCACCTGCTGGCCGCTGTGGTCGCTGCAGCTTTCCAGTTTTTTGATCACTGTTCTGAAAGTGTTTGTTAGGTTGGTTTAACTGATCTGTCATCTTTATTTTTTGACTTCGCAGCAAGGAGTTGAAGAATACGAACCCCGCTTCCCAACAAGGTAAGAATCACCTTTTGACCTTTTGCAGTTGATATTTTTAAGGTTGTATTGATACAGAAATCAGGTTAAAGTCAGTTCAAGCAGAATCTAGAGTCCAAATGTGTGTAAAAACTGGATGACGTGCTTCCACTTTGGTGGTTTGTGGGTGGGAAGCCAGTGAGGGATGTGTCCTTTTTGGTGGACGCTGAAGACGGAGAGTTGAGGGATTGGGCTCGCAGCCCGACAGTCCAGACCCGCAAACACACAACCAGCAGGACACGCCACGTTTTTCTCCTGTGTTCTTTCCTTTGTGTTCCTTTCTGTTTGCGTTCTGTTCTGGTGTTTGATTGGATCCTGTTTGGAGGGCCGGCTTTGTGATTGGTTGGCTCGGCGGTCCCTCTGGACGCACGCAGGACTCCCAGAAATATTCCTTTAAGAACATAAGTTCACATTTTGAGGCATGTTAATGTTCAGTTTGGCTTCTGTGTCAAACTTAAGTTGATTTTCTTTTTGTTTTGTGTTCGCTGATATCGAGCGCTCATGCTTTGACCCCCCAGCTCCTCGCCATGCCCCCCATGCACCATGCACGCTTCCACCCGCTAACTGCACCCACCCACCCAATCCCTTATAAGCTCTGCTTCTAACCCTCTCACTCACACTTATTGATCAGAAGCAGCCGTCGCACTGCAGGAAGTGAAGGTCGGGGGGGGAGTGGAGCTTTCAGACTGTTGGGTTTGTTCTCATGTTGGGGGGTGGGCGTGCTTCCCGCCCCTCCGTGTGTCCTGCTTGTGTTTCTGCTGTTTCTCCTGAGCCAGCCCTCCTGGAAGCCTCTCCCTCTCTCTGTCCACAGTTCCACAGAGGGCAAATTGATTTCCACAGTGTGAGGACAGACAGACAAACAGGCACAGACTCAGCCAGACGATGCGATAGGACAGGCACCTCGACCGACCCCTCCCCTCGTCCTCCCCCCGCTTCCCCGCCTCCCTCGCCTCCCGCTCATGGCAATAAACTCCCCCCCCCGAGCCGATAAGTGAAAGGAAGAGGCTCGGGTGTGTCTGTGTCCCCCTCTCTGACCTCCCCTCTCCCTCCCCCCTTCCTGCCCTGTGCCGTCTCACCGGCCGGCAGCCACGCCGGGCCGCCGGTGAAGCCTCGGCGCAGAGCCACGCCGAGCCAAACCAGAACAAAATGGACTCTGTGCCGTCCCAATATTCAAAATCGACGTGATGGACGTTTTCTCTGAGGGAAGTGTATCTTTTGCTTGTCTTTCATGCATGTACATTTCTTTTCTATATCGCTGGGGGTTATATCTCCCCACCAAAGGAACCTGATTTTCAGACGTGTCAGCGCTCTCCATCACAGTGACCATGTAAAGGATGTGAATCAGGGTGTGAAACTAACGATGTGATCCCAAAGAGGATTTTCATAATGTAAAAAAATGACATTACAATCAATACTTTTACTGGGTCTTTCAGTATTTAACAGTACTTTTACCTTTTCATGCTGTGAGGGTTTGTATTCCTCTGGGTTAAGAGGCCATGTATCACGAGTAGTGAACAGCTGATGTAAATGTTGAACGGAGGGGATGTGACGGGAATGTTTACTGTACATAAATGTGCCATACAGACGTGAAATGTGTCATACAGTATCTACAATCAGCTCATTAGAAGAAATGCACCTTATCAAAGTAATAGTCTATATTTCTGACTTTCTGTGAACAAACGTACTGTAACGTTTTCAGTATCAGCCTTTCAACTGGTTCTCCTTCTCCGTCACGGGGGGGGGAGGCACCGTGCTCAGACACAAACCCAGGTGCTCGGGTCGTCCCGCTGTCTGTGAATATCATGCCAAGGCTGAATGGGGTCAATTGTCCCTCGTCCCCGAATCACACGAAGGCTCTGAGTTTGATTCACTGCCGAAACTGTTAGAAAATGATTTACCAAACACAAAGGGTCGACGTCCGCGAGCTCCAGCTCCTCAAGTGTGAGTGTGTGTTCCTTCTTTTCAGGAACACACACTCAGCATTAACCAGCTGCTCACATATCGGCTCTTTATTAGTCACCACAAAACGCTTATTAATGCCTTATTCTGCATGACCATATTCTACAACTACAGGGAAACTAACGAAGAGTTTCCCCTGAATTTATTATTGATAGGAAGTGAGGAAACCTCCAGAATTGATTGATAAGTGCTTTGCAGTGACTAGTAAAGAACGATATGCTGCTAACAAGCAGCTACTTAAAGCTGTAGATTGAATATCTTTGGGTTTTCGACTGTTGGTCAGACGAAATTGATAATGATTAATTAAATGAAAGTGATTAACAGTTCATGCATGAAAGAAAAGACAACTGGTACTGCTGTTTGGCTTCATGATCTCCAAACTCTGCTTCTCGTTTGCCTCGTTTGAAGTCTTTTCCTGCGTCGGACATATTATAGTGCCTCTTACTGTGAATTAACGTGAATAATCTATTGTTACGTTCGGTGACGGACGCGCTGATGAACGAGGCGTCGGCAGTACTGCGGTAGTAAAACAGGGTGGTTCGGTCTCAGGAGGCGGACTCGCGGCTCGGCCTCTCTGCAGCCTTTAGGGGAGACTTCATTCAAACCTCATTCAGCCTTCTCGTACTGTTCTCTTTGCAATTAAAGGCTTGATTTTAAAAACCCGAGTGAGTAAAAAGCTTCATGTTTTGAAGGTGAAAAGTGTCTCTCTGATTCTCTCTGTGCTAAATAAAGATGCTGGTCGGCTTGTCTGTACGTCAGTGCCTGTCTTTGCTAACCGCTGTCCGTCTGTCCACATCTGATGTCCACTGACTAGCCCACCAGGAATTGGTCTTTCTCTAAATCTTCTGAGGTTTTTACAAAAATTACCAAAGAGAGGAGGTGAAATGAAAAGTGAGCACCTCTCCCAGACCTCCTGCTCTGCAAAAACGTCCGTCTCTACCAAAAATCATCCATTTGAAGAGTCTTAAAATGTTTTTTCTTCACATTTAGTGAAAAATGAGGCAGATTCTTCACCTGTTTCTAGCACCGAGTGTCACTTTCCTGCTCTGCCGTGTTCCACGTTGTGCTTTTCACGTCTTTTAAGAAAAATCTTTCAAGACTTTCTTGGACATTTCAGTGGAGACGGACTTTTTGCAGTGTAGAAACGTTTGTCTCGCTGCGTATGTCTGCTGTCTCTTCTCCTCTGCCTGTCTGTCAGCTAACACCCGTCTCCCCCCTCAGCTTTGCCAACCCCCCTTTTTTCCGTCTCTGTTTTGATGAATTTAGAGACAAAAGTCGAGTGCAAACGACTGGAAGCTGCCAGTGTTTCTTCTTTCTCCACTAAAATAAGCCCAAGGTACGACTGCCGTTGCTGCAGAGATAGCACACCCACCACCTGTGGCCCAATAACTTCTGCATCAACTGATGTGCTTTTATTTTCAGGTGTTTTGTTGTTAAAAAAAAATCTGAATATTGTACAGAGAATTTATGGACATGCATGCTTTGGGGGCACCAAAAAGTGTAACGCTGATGACCTCAAATGTATGGTGAATTTCTACTCTACAAGGTGTGAAATAAATTTATTCAGCTGCACATTTTTTGGTTGTTTCTGCTTTTTTTTTTTTTTTCCCAGAAGGTCTTTTCATCCCAAGAGAAAGAATTCAGCCTTTGATTTTTTCTTTCTTTTTTGTTAAATAGGCTTTTAATTTGTCTGTGAATTAGTCTTCAAAGGCCAAATGTGTTCTTCTCCTGCTTCTTCTTTAGCTTGTGAAACTGATGGTCTTTATTTTAGAGCAGTTCACTAAAAAGCAGGTGAATGAATTCTTTTCGTAGCAGCTTAAAATGCTCCTGCAGACGTTTTCTTTTTCATCACATCCTGACAGAAGAATTTCCCGTCTCATCGTAAACTAGCTGCCGATCGTCCTCCTGCTTTAATTAACCAGCGGCTCTTCTCGATCATTTGGTTTCACCTCATGTCGACATTTCCGGAACGGACTCTGTTTTCCACCATAACCTCCCACCGGCCTTGTTGCATGTAGTGTGTGAGTGTGAGTGTGTGTGTGTGTGTGTGTGTGTGTGTGTGTGAGCGTGTGTGTTCAGTGCACAGTAGTAGTTACGCTGCATCCCACCCGCCCTGACCTGCCAATGCCATACACCCACTGAGCTGCTCCTCCTGCTGCTAGCAAAGGTACCTTTTTCAACTCAACTGTGTGTGTGTTTGTGTGTGTGTTTGTCCAAATCACATCATGTTCATTTCATTGTGCCAGTTCTTTGTTTTTCTAGTGAACCGTTTCGCCTCTTTTACTTGTGTTTCCTGTCTTCTGGAGTAAATATATTTGGCTCATAATTTACATGTGAACACACTGTGAGTCTGTAGAGTGGTGATGGGTTTGGGGTGTCGTGAATAAACGTCACAGAGAGTTTAGCTGCGTCCACAGAGTTGGGCTGAACAAGCAGACCGTCGCTGAGTTTGACCGGCAGCCTCTGCAGTCGTGAAGGAGACGTTCTAATCCTCGACTTGTAAAAATGTTCTTTAACTTTAAATTGAAAATGCTGTGAAGCATGAAGCGTGTCAGACCCGGACCGCCTGTATACACGACCTCTCCATCCAGGTGTTTCCACATGTACTGACCTGTTTGCATTTGACTGACATGTCCTCAACTCTTATTTTTCTTAGAATATATAGTTTGGTAATCTCCTGGCACCGCTCACCCAAATTCAACCTGAGGAGACGTCGAATCAGCCAGAATAACTGAAAGCTGGTGTGAAATGCCTCAAACCTGCGGACAGTCTTAAACGGAGGCTTCCGGTCGTCTCAGTCTTGGTCTCATTTGTTGACATTGAAAATCCTTCACAGTGCTTCTTTTAATATTGATGGTAGCTTGTCTGAGTAGTGATAAGTCTTCTGTAAAGTCACGTAAAGCACGTTGCTGCCCTGTGTCACATCACAATATGTCACTTAGTGTTTGAGAGGATGTTGACCTTTGACACTTGGGGACTGTCTCTGCTTTCAGTACAGGGCCTGATTACGCCCGCTTTTGAGTGACCAAAACCCACCGTAAGTGTCCCGCCTCGGTCTTCGGGGTCTTTCTTTCTTCATCGTCTCGTTGGCTTTGGGTGTCGTGGAGCTTTCACGTCATTTCTGTCGCTGTTTGTGTTGTTTGCATGTCATGTGACTCCACTGACTCATCAACTGACTGTTGGGTGATACTTCAGGAAATGTGTCGCATGTCTCAGCATCACGCTCAACTTTCCGTCCTCTTTTTTTTTTTGCATGACTGTACTTTTTTTCATCCTTTTCCGTCACTGTTTCACCAAATTAAAAAGAGAAGCTGAATGTTTTCTCACCTTTTCTTTCCTTTTCTTTCCTCCCAGCATCGATCCACCCAGCGAGCCGGCCGTGGAGGCCCCACCCGTCCCTCCCCTTTCTGATGAAGAGGATGAAATCGAGGAGGAACAGCTTGATGAAGCTCACTATGACCTCGTGGAGAAGGCCTCGACTCCCCCAGCTGACTACTGAGCTGTTCCCAGTTTAAACCAGGATCACTGGTGCACCCCTCAGCTGTAAAACCCTGATTCAAACACAGTATTACAATCGTGCAACTACATAATGAGAATTAAATATGAACTACGACAACAATTTACATTCACAGTAATCTGAATTATGATTCAATCTAAGGTAAATAAAGCTAGAATTGATTCACATTGCATGTTTAGCACAGAAGCACATTGAAAACCAGGCAAAATTAAAAATCTGACTTTGCTCCTGATTGTTTTCCACAGAGCTGCTCACATTCTGGGGTGATAGCAGTGAACATGCAGGGAGCATGAGGTGAGAAATAAGAGTAGATGTCCGCCTTTTCAAAGCCTGATTGTTGCCCCCTCCGTCATATCACGACCCGAACACTGATGACCGGCTCCTCATGTAGACTCACAGGACCTGTAGCTGGCCTGAGAAGTCGCCTGACGACGTCTCTGTGCTTTTAAAACGCAGCTTCCTCCCCCTGCCTTGTCAACTAAAGGGCTTTGCTGTTGGTAAGCTGCGCATCCTGTCAGGTGTTTCACCTTATCGCCTCACCTGTTAATACTGCCTTCGAACGCTGTTACTCACAGCCAGAACAGAAAAGTCTGTCTGAGCTGAGACGGATCGTCTGAAGTACGGCGAGTCAGCAGACACCGGAGAGAAACGAAAGCACTGAAACACACACACACAGAAAATGGACTAGCCAGAAAAAAACAGCAGTATCTGTGTCATAAATAAGTGCTGAGTGATAGCATCAAAACTGATAAGCACACTACTCGTAGTACTGCACACTGACAGGAGTCTACTCTGTAATGTTAGCTAAACGCAGCACTGCACTGCGCTGGTTCTCAGACTTCACTGATTTGATGTTTGATTAATATTATGTACAAGCAGTTTGTAAGATCTTAAAGCAACGTTTTCAGCAGAGAAAACCTTTGTGATTTCATTCTGTCATGTTTCGATGTAGAGAGGCGAGCAGTCAGGAGTTCACTGATGCAGGCTGGTGTTGGTTAGACTGAGCTGCCTTTAGGTCAAACTGAAGAGCGTCCGGTCATACAGATGGTTTGGGTTTTCCTCACGTCACACATGTTGGCCTCAGATTTCTGAATGGAGTTGAATCTGTGGTGCTCACAGCATTGGGAAGAAATGGTCCCTGTTGAAACGATTGTCTGTTACAGGGACACTTTCTGTAAAGAAGCGCTGCTCAGAGGTTCCCGTCTCCACTCGATAACTGAGGAAAATCACGTTTCCTATCTGAAAACCTGAACGTCTGGATGGCTCGATACGATTAGAGATGAATCCCTGTTTTTTTAATCGTTTGATTTTTTAATCGTCTTTAATTCTGCCTCCTGTTGATCTGACGCAGGTGAGGAAATTTAAGTTGTTAAACTCACCGATGAAGTGTTCGTTTAGTGGAAGGAACTGAGGTGAATTCCCCTCCACAGTTACTAAAATTAAGGTTTGAGTGGTTTGAAGTAAAACAGGTTTTTAAAGCGATTTGAGCATTTATAAGCAAGATTTGAATGTTTGAAATGTGTTTCATACTTAGCTGTTAGCTTCTTTGCAGGTGAGACAGTATGTAGTGTCAGTGAAATGTGCCTTAGTTTAACATGTGAAAAGGAATTCACTTCATAATCATCAGTTTCTTGTCATAGACAGACGGCACTGTTAGTTACAGGATATCTTGAAGAGCAGCTGCACTCTGTGTGTAGAAAGTGTGACTGTACTGACCTCTAATGGCTGAAAGGTTGAAGCCTGTTAACTTCAGATCATCCAGCACTGCGCTGTCGAGGCACTGCAGAGCCTGCAGCGACCACTAGATGGCAGTACAGGCCACGTTTTCATCCCGGATGCGGCCACTTGACTCAGATATCAGCAGCTTTGCTACTCAAACTGATAAAATGTGGATCAGTGTGACTCCCAGTGATAAATGAAGTCTTATACAATAGAAATATGATGACTGACAGTCAAACCTGTATCGTTATTTGATTTCATGGCAAACAGTGTCTGTTTTTCAGTTTAATTTGGAGAATAAAGAATCAAGTATTTACCCATATTGTGCAGCATGTCTTGTATAAACTGTGTCAGACTAATTGATGTTTTTGTCTTCATAAACTCTCGCCGTGACCTCTGAGACATGACAGCAACAAGCACAAATCACTGCATGCGCTCAACACGTCGGAAAATGTTGTTAAACTCTGTTTTCATTTGGGTTTTAAACTGTCATATATCTTTTTTTGGAAGCAGGGTTGTGTGATCAGTAGATGAGATGCCCTCCTTCTTTGTTAGCGCCCCCCCTCTACATCCCAGAGAGCTTACAGAGTTGTTGAATTCATAGCCTGGTCTGTCTGACGCATTGATCCTTCATCTGAGGATTGTTCAGGTTTGATTCCAAATTCAGAATAATTAACAAAAGGTGAAAGATGTCTTAAGATGTGTAAAACAGACTTTATTCATATTTGATTGAAGGTACAGAAAGTAATGATGTGACCAGGTCAGTGTGGGGGCACATGTCACCGACAGCATCCAAACCAAAACCTCACCTGCACGATTTCTACAACCAGGTCAAAGCTGCTGTCATAACCCTCCTTCCTGTCTCCATTCTGGGGTAAGAACAACACCAACTGTTGCCCCTGGACCACAACACAACATCTCTTTGGCAACAAGAAACATAAGAGACATATTTTTGAAACCTTCCCTCCGTCACAGGTACAGTACATCAATACTCTTAAAAGTATTTTTGTTGAGATACAAAAATATTACGGACCGCTGTCTAGATGGTTCTATGCTAAACTGTTACAGAATATTAAAGCCCCGGGAGGCAAACAAACACTTAGAAGACACTACATGTTGATCATAGGGTGCTTTGAAAGGTGGCATCCAGCTTCAACCGACAGCTCTTCAACACCACCTTCCGCCTCACTTCCTTACATTTACACAGAGAAAGCAAAGCGTCGTAACGTTTCCTGATCGGTCGCTTTTCAGCCAGCTGATCAGACAAATAAGACTCTACACTGAATCGATCCGTCCCACCTGAAAGCTGTTTTTAAATACTTCATCCAAGCTTTAAGTGCTATAAAATCTCATTCTGTTATGTTTCAGTGTGGTGCTCAGGTTTCTTCCTGTTTTATACGTAAATAACCCAAATTATTGTTTTTTCCTTGCAAATCTGAAAAGGTTCAACAGCTCAACAGCCTCTAAAACCAGAGTCGTAGTACAAAACCGCTCCAAACAAGCTCAGTGTAGACAATGTACAGCAAGTGACAGAAGAATCAGGCCGCTGTTCTCACTCACAGACAGGTAACATGGTAGAAATGGGCAGAAGCTCAGAAATACGGCACGAATAATGTGCTGATTTACACAAAAGCACGCTTGCAGACTAACGTCTGTGCAGACAAAAATAGAATTTAACAGCCTTTTTAACACTGATGTGCAGGTTTGTATTTGTTGGCCTGTAGGGCTGGGCAATATGATGATACACGCTGAGGATAAAAATAATATTTCTTACAAGGTATCTGTACCTTTAAAATCTCTGAATGTTACTGCTGTCTGGCAATACTGGATTTACTGGATCGTCGCATCAATGTGATGAAGAGCGTTGATTTGTCATGTATTTAACTTCAAATTAATTAAGTGTCTCTGAACTGAGGAGTCAAGATGAACACCGTTAATATTATATATAACGTGATGAAGCTTTCATCCATGTCGCCCAGCCCGACTGGCCCGTGTCATTAATACAGAGCTGCTGTCTTTATGTAGACGTCCAAATCCTGAATGTTTCCTCTGGCTGCCAATTTGTTTTGGACCTGTAACATGAAAATGGATTTCCATGACCAAGTGCGCCTGTCTGTCCTCCAACATAACAAATAACTGTCCCCTTTGTCTCGAAGCAATAAAATACTGTTTTCTAGTTACTTGAAACCATGCATTGCTATATTTAAAAACCTGCTAAACCTTTAATAAGAGTTAAATCTGGAATGACTTCCTTCACTTCAGTGTTGTGCCTGAGGGGCTGTTCGTGATGGCGGTGCTGGCGCTCAATTTGGTGGAGAGAAGGGGCCACATGTTTATGTGAAACAGTACGGTTGTGTTCCTGATACAAAAAAAAGAAAAAGATAGGGTCATAAAACGTCAGGTTGTCCAGGTTCCAACCAGACACGACCCGTTAAAATTCCCTTTTCTTCCGTCCTTCATGCTAATACGTCCTTCGTCTCTGATTGAACCCAAATATTAACATAGTATTACTTGTGATACCTCAAGGATTCTCGTTGATATTCGTTAAGACGAGTAAAGCAGTTTCTTAAAAAGTAAAAGTCTGTGGAGCTGCGCAGTCGTTCAAGGCGCTCATCCTTTGTTGAAAAGCCAAAAAGTGTCGGTTAGCGTCACGTCCTGTTTCTGTAAGTCCAGGTGGTTCCACGCTCGCAACAATGCTACCTATCAGAAATTAAGAAGTAAAAGTGGCAAATGTGATGCTTTCCAAAGATCTGTCCTTCCATTTTGTCTCTTTGATCCAAAAAATATGCAGAATTCGACATACAAGTTTCCGCTGCTTTCATATATTCTTTACATCGTACATACAGTATATATTAATATCTGTAAAGTTTATATGTTAACCGTACTCTTGTCAGTATTCTAGGACAGTCCTACGGAGTAAGACGACCTTTCAAAAGTGTCCACAGGCGAGAAGAGGCACTGTCTTGTGTTTCTAAAACCTGACTTTAAAAAAATAAATCAGAAGTCATGCTAGCAGGCCGAGTCATTGTCTCAGGGGGCGGTAAGTGTCCACAGCTCGTCACTCTTTGTCCCCGTCCTCGCTGCTTCCTGCAGAAGGCAGAAGAAGGCAGAGCATCACTTTAACAGGCTATCGAGCATCTTCTCCTCCAAAATGTTGGCAGATCTCCGTGAAATTTGGCAAGAAAGTTTAGCATCTCATTAGGGAGGTACGTTTCACTGTAATTCAGTCAGTGCAATATGTTGCAGCCAACAATTGCATCTCTAAGGGGCCAGTTTCCCAGACCGGGATTAAAAACAACATGAAAGGAGCTTTTAATACAACATTAGCTGAAACACGTTTGTAGATGATTTAGAATTGGTCTAAATTTAGATGAGTTACTCCAAGACTCAAGGCTTAAATTAAACCTCAGAGGAGCCAACTTTTGGATCTGTGTGTTGTTTGTATTTGTAAGATGAAGCACCAATAATTCCAGTCATTAAAACATTTTCACATGTCCAGAAAATCCAGGGGACATCATCTCACTACCTGTTTCATATCAGCTTCAGGTCAGTGAGGAAAACTCTCACTAATGAGGACGAACAGTTGAGCTTAATCTTATTTAATTAGTGCAGAACTCCAGAGGCGAGAAGCAGCTGATCCAGATTTCAGAAGTGTTTCAGTAGCCAGAATCAGCTAACTTTGCTATGAAAAGAGATACCTTAACCTTGTTATGTTTCCCAGGTTTAGCAGCTTTGATCAAAAATCAGACATTTGTTCCACGTGTCAGTCCCTAAAAATAGATATTTTTACGCGTGTGAAGAGAAATCTCATCCCTTATCTATTACGAGGAAGGACGGTTGTTATGTAGACACTCACCTCCTACAGACTCCATATCAGAGTCAGAGATGTGAGTGATGGAGAAACGGGACACGCTGGAGGGGGAGACGGTGAAGCGGGAGCGCTGCACGGCCGGTTTGGGGTCCGGAGCTTTGGGGCGGGGTGGAGGTGAGTCGGATGCCACTGTGGATGTTGGTAGAGGCAGCAGGGGGAAGTCGTCCTCCCACTCATACCCTGCACCTGAGAGCAGACAAAAACCAGATATTTAAGATCTGATATGCGCAAACTGGAGGAGTTCGAGGTTTGTTGCTCTGTGTTTTCTTCTACTTACTCTCCTCTGAGATGTTTCCATCAGAAGAGTCATCCGAAGCACTGACCCTTTCTTGGGATTTGCTCTGTGAACTCTGACCCTCTGCTCCTAACGGGAAGCCGTGCTCAGCCAGCTCCTTTGTTGGGCTTTCCTAGTGTAGTCAAACAGAAGAACATGATAAAGCACGTGTTAGCATGTATCAGATTTGAAACTAAACTAAATGAATGAAACACTTTGAACGCGCCCTCTCTGCCACTCACCTGATCGAACAGGTAGACGGTGACATCGTCGAAGAACGACACCGTCTTCTTCTTGCGTTCGAGCTCCTCCTCTAGGTTCTCCGTGGTGAGCAGGGTCGGCATCTTCAGCAGGCTGCGCAGTTTGTGGGCTTCGCTGTCGTCGCTCACCACGATGGGCACCGGGTGGCACTCGTCTTCGCTCTCCTCCCCTCCGCTCTGCTCCTGCACGCTGTAGCTCCGCAGCTCCTCGTCCGACTCGTCGCTGTCATCGGTGTCGCCGTCCTCCTCGTCCGCCTCTTCCCCGTCTGCTGGAGACCCTCGGCCCTCTGCTGCGGGGAGCGGAGGGGGAGGGGTGGATGGAGGTGGAGGAGAGGAGGAAGAAAAACGTCGGGTGCTCGCCGTGTGCTGCAAGGCCACCTCATCTTTGGGTAAAGTGTGCGGGGTTTCACCGCATGTCCCCGTTGTCTTGATCGCTGGCTCTTGTGTTTTTTCTAAGTCTTGAACGGAGCTTTTCAGGTCCTCTTCGTCCTCCTCCTCTACCTTGACGTTGGAGATACAGTCTCCATTCAGGGCACCAAGGGCTTCTTCCATGGCCCCCACCACCTCTGCTGCCCAGTCTCCCAGGGATGAGCTCTCTTCCTGAGATGGCCATTCGTCCAGCACAACTTCTGCTATTGAAGCTGTGTCAGAGGGCTCCAGAGGGAGGCCCAGTACCTCATCCTGGCCACACTCTTCTGTCAAATATGCCTCCATCTCTGGTGGAGAAGAGGAGTCTGTTCCTGCTGTCTCTATGTGTCTCATTTCAAGCTTTATGTCTTTGTTGGCCACAGCGTCCTTCAGTTCTTCCTCCTCTTCATTCTTCCTTTTCTCACCCTTCTTTTCTCCCACGTGTTCCTCCTTTTCAGCATTTTCGTCATCTCTTACTGTCTCTGACAGTTCGTCCCCTTCATCCCTGGACTGCCTTTCATTCTCATAGTCTGAGAAGTAGGCAGAGTCTCTGTATGGTGTCTTATCGCTCAGTGGTAAAAGGATGTCGTCGCCTGTTTGTGAAGCTCCTAAAGCCAAATCTTCATCCAGTGATGGTTCACCCTCTGTGGGCACTGCTTTATCCTCGGCCCCCTGCTCCTCCAGCACCTTGTCCTCCTCCAGGCTTGTCTCAAGGGTAGGCTTTCCCACAGGTTGCTCACGGGGTTCATGAGGCTCTTTGGGTACAAACTCGGGGCTTTCATTGTTTTCTGTGTCATAGCCACTGTCCATAGCTTTAGGTGAGCTGGAAGGGTGGGAGGACGCAGGGCTGAAGCCTTCACAGGACCCGGCTGCAGATGGCAGATCCATAGAATCCATGGAATCAGGAGTTCCTACCTGCTTCTGGAGCGACTTGAAGGCAGGGGAAGCGTTCAGCTCGCTGGACTCGTCGGCGAAGATGCCTGAGGTAACATCAGTGATATCGTCTGTGATGTCTTCGTCCTCGTCGTCATCACTGCAGTCGAGGATGTCAGCGAGGCTCACACTGGAGCCTCCTCGGTCAACGCCGCTATCGCCGGTGTGACTCAACTCTGACTGTGGATCTGTGAGCGCCACCATCACATGCATGTTGTCAGCAGGAGGAGGAGTGCTTTTAGTCATCGTCAGGGTCACCTCTTCCATTTCAGGCTCTGTCGGTTTTTGCATGATTGGATTTTCTTTGATTGCATCCTCCCTTTTCTCTTTGTACAGTGTTTCATCAAACGTAAGGTCAACATACTGCTCTCTACTGTCCTCAGTCTTTATCAAGGCAGGTTTGGCCACAATGGGACCCCCGGGAGCTGGTGAGAGATTGATCATCTCCTCATTGCTTGGGATGTCGATGACCTTATCACTGATGTAGTTGCTGTGACTGTAGCTGTGACTATAGCTGTTGTTTCTGACTAGCAAGCCTGTAAGGGGGTCAACAAAGTGCGAGTGGCAGCACTCTCCAGATGCTGGCACCTGAGTCTCGCCCTCATGGCACAGGTAGATGTAGGCATTGCAGTTGTCCGAGGGCACCATTGGGTGATGTTTGCTCAGACTAAGGCAGGCACTGTTATCTTTGGCCTGGTGGGGCTCGAGATAGTCAATGGGTTTGGGTAGAGAGTGGAAGGCCAGGCTATGGTCCTCCGGCCAGGAGTCTTCTATGTCTGTACTTGGCATTGTGTAGTGGAAATCGACGTAAGCATCCTGTCTGCAGCTGTGGCTCGCACGTCTGTGGTGACCCACACTGCTATGGCTGTGTTTTGAAGGCCAAGTGTTGCAGGTGTGTCTCTCAACAAATATGTCCTCCTCTTCCTCCTCCGAATCGCTGTCTCTGTGCCCGATGAAGAGTGCCCCCTCTGTCTCCATATTAATACTGACGGAGTGGCTGTTGTGCCTGCTGTGGCTGGGCATAGTCTTCCTCAGGGAGCCCATCATGTCGTAGTAGCCCCCTGTCACGTTCTTTCCTATAATGGAGGTCTGACTTGTGTCCAGGTATGCGTCTCTGTATGCCTGTTGAGTTGGACTGGCTACAGAGGGGGATATACCCAGTGGGTTCTCCAACTCACCCAAAGCCTGACGCAGACTCCTTGACCCCCAGCTTTCCTGATGATGCTCACTGGAGAGCTCACCTCCAATCAAATAGTGATCTATTCCCAAAGGGGGCGAGTGCTCATAGTAGTAACCCCCGTCTCTGTCTTTATAGGACACATAGTGACTGGACTCCCAGGGTCGGAGGGGGCTGTTGTCCGACACTTGTCCCAAAAGGGGCTCCATTGTCAGGGAGATAGCAGGACTTGAGTCATTGGAGTCGTACACATCTGACTTGTGGATGTCTGCAGACCAATAGGGAGCCATGTTCTTAGCCTGTGACGGGCAGGCCATGCACTCGCCTGAGTCCGCGCTGCCAGTCAGAAAGCTCCCACTGCTGCCCTGGTAGTCTGGGCTGTAGGAGCACATGGTATACTCCGGATCAATGTTACAGTCTACCGGCTCTTCGATGCGGATGTAGTATTCACTGCTTACTGAGGGGCTATGGGCACTGAGGACGGGGAGTATGCCTGGAGCGTGTAGATGTTTTGCTTGGTAGTAAGATGGAGAAACTCCATGGCTGAGGTTCTCCATGGGGCAGCCTCCCACGATTCCTCCAGGTGGGTAAAATGCTTCCTGACAGTGATGGTTGCCCTGACCCATGGTGCTAGAGGGGTCCGGGGCTCTATAGGACTGGTCTGCCCTGGCTTGCTCCCACTTGTACTCAAAGTTCAGACCGTGGCTGGTCTCAGTGACTGTTAGTATATCATCCCCGGACTCTGAGTGGTAGCCATCACCAGATGAAAACTGCTCAAGGAGAGGGAAAGAGGAGGAAGTTGATGAGGGGTGGTCTCGTGACATTGCAGAGGCACCGCGGTGACTGTTGAATCCAGTATTGGGACGCAGAGAGTTCCATCGCCTCTCAAAGTCTTCTTCAGCCTCGCTGGCCCCCTTGGCACACAGATAGCTGAGCAGCAAGTGGACCTCCTCTGCATTGGGTCTCTGATCAGGCTGGAGCCAGCAGAACTGCATCACTTCGTACCTGAAGACCCCAAACAGAAAAACAGTCAAATACACGAGATCTGAAAGAGAGCACTCCACAAATAACCCCAATGCAGAGAAACAAAACCAGTAAGATTAGCATAAATACACTCATCCTGCAATGACTTTTTCAGTGTTTGTCCTTCTCCTGAAGGACTGTTACGTATTTTAAAGATGTGTCTAAATGTGTTTCTGTGCGTCTCACCAGCGCTCAGCCAGGGGCACTTTGAGCAGCGGCTTGGGCAGTCGCAGCTGCTGCTCCCTCACAGCGTAGGTCAGCACTTGTCTGTCAGAGTAGTGTCTGTAGGGCTGGTTTCCCAGCTCGAACAGCTCCCAGATAGTCACACCCAGAGACCTGAGACACCACAATACAGAGACATTGTGTTGATAAAACAAAAGAGTAATCAATATAAGCTTGGTTTTTATCCTCTCACACCTCAGACTGGAACAATAAAATGAAAAATAATTAACTTTCTATGTCTAAAACCTTTTTAAACTATGCTGCGCTTAGAATCTTGTTGTTAAGAAAAGATGTGTAGGAATCTTTGTGTGTGTTGAACGCACCACATGTTGCTCTGTTGGGTCTGGTCAGCCACCAGCAGGTTTCCATGCACCTCATCCACCAGCTCTGGAGCAATCCAACGCAACGGCACGTACAGCTGATCTGAGGTCAGGTAGTAATCATCCTGGTAGGAGAGGTGGGCAGACAGCGAGGACATCAGAGAGTGACACTTTCAATTCAGTGTTCTGAAACAAGTGAAATGAGCTCTGGGGAGTGAAATAATCAGTGAAATCTAGAAGCTCACTTGGGTGGAATAAATGCTAGATTTTGGATTGTAACTCATTAACACGTTTCCTTCATTAATTCGTTCATGCACTCATCCACTCTATGTTTGCTTATTGATGGTTGTCTACAGCAAGCTGCACAAGGAGCCTGTATCTACTTCTTTCTCCATTTGGGCTGAATACTTTGAACTAATTAAAGGATTTACTTGCAAAATAATACTGTTTATGTTTGCATATTTTACGGTGTGCATTGTCTTTTCAGATTAACAGACCTTGTATTTTGTGTGGGACAGACCATAATCTCCAATCTTCACTGAGACATTAGCAGACAACAAGCAGTTCCTCAAAGCCAGGTCACTGGTGACAAATGGGGTGGTGGAGGAGGAAAACAGCTGTTCATTATTCATAAACATACAAAACAAGACCAGAACATTACAAGAGGGTCATACTGCATCAAATATTTAGAAGCCCTGCATGCAGAAACACTGACTGATCGCAAGATGAAATAATCTTTTAAAGTTGGCCTAGTTCAACAATGCCGCCTCTGGAAAAGGCGGTGCAGACTGAGCGGGTGTTTGAGTTGCTCTGGAGATGAGGGGTCACCGCCTGCAACAAAATCACTGATGCTGGAGTCTGTAATGAGCACTCGGGCAGCACCAGGATATTGTTCCAGGAAGCAACCCAGAAGAAAAAGGCAGATTTTACTGACCCCAGCGGAACACTGACTGGGCCTGGTCTTGTAATTTTGACATATGTGTTGCTTTTAACAGCAGGAACTGCTCCCTACCTGTGTGTGAAGTTGTGTTTGTGCAGGTGTAGGAGTCCTGAGGCGATGTCACAAGCCATGCGTTGAAGAATCAAGGGCTCTGGAGTCATGGTTTCTGCAGTCCTGCAGCTTCGGAGGTAACCCTTCACGTCCCCCTGGAAAAAAAAGATCTGTATGTTACAACCTCTGACCACTGGAGGGCAGACTTGTCATTGTACTGTGCTGTGGGACGCGTTTGTTGTTCACTCGAGTGAATCTGGCTTCTGGAATCCTGCACGGAAGTGCACCAGATGAATCAATAAACTCGGTGTCTTCAGTTTTAAATGTTTGGATGAACAGACCAATCTGGAATTAAAGCTGTTTTTGGACTTATTGGGTATTTCTGCACATCACTGGTCAAGTACTTCTGCTTAACCCCATTTACATTCAAAGTAACCAGCCGTCACCAGTTTACTTACGCTCACAAGTTAAAAAGGGACAGATATAAAGAGGCAGGAAGCCGGTTCTCCGCTGTCTGATGGCTTTAATATCACCGTAGATATGAGTGTTAAACCTACAGAACTAATCAATCCTGCGGAGATGATGGTGGACTTTAGTGGTGGAGCATGAGTTATGGGTAATTTTGGGTTCTCCTGCCAAATATTTACAGCAGCTGCCAAGAATGTTTTTATTACCAAACGTAATTAACCAAAAAATCCCATAAACGACATATTACAAGAAGTTTCCAATCAATTTAATGTGGCGAATGATTTACAGGACATAATGCAGATTTTTGAATTTAAAGGTCAAAAACGGTGACGGGAGCTTTTCATAAAGTTCACAGTTCATATCTCACTCTGCAGATTATTCCAATACACAACGTGCATCAAATGTGGTACAGCCTAACATAAAAACACACAGTGCAAAGGCACATTTACGCCACAGTGAGTTTATGCTAATGTTAAAATCCTTTAATGAAATAACAGCTTTAAAACAGGGGACACAGCAGGTGGTGACAGCACTCCTTCAGATTGATCCACTTGGTGTGTTTTAACTTATTTAATCTCTTTTACACATACTGTAAGACTTTCTCCTCACTCCTGACCTGTGGGTCTGGATACTCACCAGTGGACAAAACTCCATCACCAGCAGGTAAGGAGTGACCTCAGTGCACTGGGCCAAACACTGCACCAGAGCATGGTGCTGGAGGGCGCTGGAGAGCAGAGGAGGGGCATGAGATCACAGCACATATGAGATCTATGACACTAAAAACATCAGTTTAAATCCCCACAATTGAAACAAACATCAGAAAAAAATGAATTTAGTAGAGGATCAGAAAAAAAAAGTCTCTGCGAATGCCTTGAGTTCACTTCCACCACCTTAAAACTGATGATGCAGTACTTTAGTAAATGTATGCGTGACCTCAGCATCGCTGACAGACAGACAGAGACAGAAGTCCAACAGGGGACAGAGGTAAACGTACCGGTAAGGCTGTGCTTCCTCCAGGAAGTGCATCTGGTCCTGCACGCTGGCGCTGGCTTTCAGTTCCTTTACTACCACTTGGGTGGTGTTCAGGCCTGCGTTGACCTCCCCGAGCAGAACCTGAAACAGTGCAGACAGAGACATATATGCACAGGGAAGACAGATGGACAGACGGACAGACAGACAGACAGACAGACAGACAGACAGACAGACAGACAGACAGACAGACAGACAGACATTTAAGCCAAAGCAAACAAATCCAGCATGGAGTGGGAGTGACGGACAGACAAGGAGACACAAAGAAGTCATGCAGGAGTTCAGCAAAGAGAATCCAAAGACAGTGAAGGGACAGAAAATGCAGACAAACACACACACACACACACACACACACACACACACACACACACACACAGATGGACATACCCAGTCACAAGGATGAAGAGGACGGATGTGTTTTCATGAGTGAACAATATGAGTTGGAAAGGGAGAAGAAACAGACAAAGAAGCACAAAGAGAGAACGACAACAACATGTTATCTGGCTGTAAACACACACGGTGGACGGCTTTACTTTGACATTTTTACCAGTGTGAAATTACTAATTTTGTTCTCAAGGGTGGACATCAAAGGCAGCAGGAGGGGGCCGCCATTACACACTCAGACATTACAGGTAACTCAGCATGTCGGCCATTTTTAACCGACTCCATTCTTAAAGCAACTGGGATCATGGCAAAGACTAACAATCGTGATGTGAGGCGCAGGTAGCTGCAGGGACGGCGGGGGCGACTGTCAAAGACACCCGCCGGAAGTGACGAGGACCGAAACGTCAGAAGTGGGCTTACCTTCCCGAACCAGCCATTCCCGATCTCTTTCAGGTAGAGGAGACTGTGGCGGCCGAGATCCGTGGACTTCAGGAGTTGGACTGGAGGAAAAGGAGGAAAAGGTGTAGAGTGTACATAACTGATATGGTGACAAATACTGAAGCAGGATTGATTGTTGATTACACAGCTGAAGGGAGCTAAAGCTATTAGCAATGCTAATCGAGTTTCATACCACAAGAAAATGACTGGAAGCCAATGGCTGCTTGGAACAAGGTGCACAAAATATCAAAACACATTAAAAAAATCTACAACTGTATGACATAGATTTGGAAATAGTCAGCAAAAATGTCTAAGCGAGCACCGAAAAGGTTGTTGAGAAGCTGCAAAACTGACAAAATGTGAGAAAAGAGGTTTGAGAAACGCAAGACATCAACAAGCTTTCCACTGCAAAGCTTCACAGTCAGATTTGTTTTCCTTCCTCATTCTTTCAGGGTCCCTTCCTCAGCTGCCAAACAGTCTCTTCTGCTCTGTATGTGAGCAGAGATGAGGGTGGCACACCGGCACTGAAGAGGAGGCCAGCCTTCATCAAGGTTAGCGATGTTTTCATTAGCGTCAGAAGAAACAACCATCAGAAGGTGAATCAAAAGACACATTGCACGTGTCCGACATGTTTCTTTACAAACAGATTTAACTTAAAAGAGCTGAGCTCACCACTTAAAGTCACAAAACATAAAGTAAGAAAACATCATTGATTCATATATTGAATCAAACATCTGATTTCACTCATCCAGCTGATTTATCACATGCAAAGAGACAAAGACATGACACAGTATGTCCTCAGTGAACCAGAGACCTCAGTGATGAAGAACACAAAGCTCATGTAACAGAGGCAGCAGTGAGACGGCAGAACGCACCGTTTCCAGGTTGTTAAGTGGCCGCTGTGAATCCATCATCCGTCCAATCAATTGTTCTTAACCCTTTCTGAGATGAACTGTCCCAACGTGCCAGTGGACGTTTCCCATCATCCCGAGTAAACAAACGTGACCTCACTCTTAAGTTGTCCTCTGTATTGATCCGACTCTGGCATCGACCTGTCTGATTGTCCTGCGACCCCCAGGTCCATCTCTGTCCGCGTCCCCTGATGACCTGAGTCCTTCCTGTCCGCTGAACACGCCCGACCGACCCGTCCCCGCTCAGCCACATGAAACGGGACTGACGGCAGCATCCCCCCCTCTACCCCTCCATGTCTCCCCCCTCAGCATCCATCCCATCCTTTCCGTGTCTCCCACGGTGACACTTAGATTCTGGGCGTAGAGGCAGACAGGAGGACCTTTGTGGTGCTGCCGTCCCCCTCCGGACCACAACACAGTCCAGTCACTGTGTGGAGGCCATATTGGACACCCCTGTCTCTTTCTCCAGACTGGTCATTCCTTACACCCACTCACGCTCTCCGGCCCAACACAGAATAACCCCCATTGTCAGGGCTCAGGGCAGCATGGCACCAGTTAGGACCAGTTAGTGCGTCCACACTGGGACTATTATTCACCAGCTCCATGACACAGGAATGGACTGATAACAGCGGCAAGCAATGGGTCCCACCTACGCCATCATGCTAACCTCAAATCTTCATAATGCTGATCTAACAATGGAAAGGAAAAGTGGATCCTCAAAGACTGGACTGTAACATTTCTTATCTTTGCCTTTGTTGTCCATTGGTGGATTTCTTACCAGTATAATAACTGGTCAACTTACACAAATGAAAACAATCCACAGCCTGTATCTCGTGTTTGTCACTGTGTTTTTTTCCATTAGAAGTGCAGCACTGGCAGAAGAATAAACTCTACCTCACAGCTTTCTGATTTTCATTTTGCTTTGATTTCAAAGCAGCAAGCTGAAAATATGAGGATTACTCCTGGTCAGTCCTCAGATCTCTTTACAGCGAATACACTAACTCAATTTCCGTTTGACAGCCCTGCCTGGTCTTTCTGAGCCGTGAGCTGCTGAGCATCTCTTTCTGAGCGCGTCTATCTTAATCGCTACAGTATCCAGGAAGTCTTTAGCGAGATGCACAGCGGCTAAATCATTCAGAGCCTAATGGAATTCCCATTATGCTCTTCCAGTCCAGCGCATCCCAGTCTGAGCTCTGCGGAGGTGCCGGGCTCTGGCGCTGTCCTCGGACAATCAATTGAATTCACTTATGATGTTTGCTCAGTCTTGTTGTGGTTCAGAGGCTGATGCATGCACGGCGTGTGTGCTCTGAGCATGAACGCTGGACTTGCTTTGGCTCAGATTTGACTCTTTGTGTGTGTTTCCACATGTGTGTAGCTGCTCACATGTCTCCCCTGTGTGAATGTGAGCTCCGTTATTTTTTGCACTGCAGCCTGCAGCACAGAGCAGCTGCATCAGGGCGGGTCCTGAGGACGGGGCCGCGGACTGAGCCAAGCTCTTACAGTACTGGTGTCTCATCAGGAACTCCACCTATCCACATAGTCCTCCGACAGCCCGAGCGCTCAGCGGGACGACAGAGGGGATGGGAACACTGGCTGAAAGAAACCAAACCTTCCTCACAGCCGCCAAGTACCTCAGCTCCACGTCCACCTCCTGCACCCACACTGAGTCTGCTCGAAAGCAACCTCAACACTTTTTGTATTCATTTCTCCTGAAATATTTGAAATCTTAATAAATATGTGTTCATTTTCTTTGCCTCTCTGCTGTTTCAGCGTCTGCGCTTCCTTTAGTTTAGCTTTTTAGTTTTAATATTTCATCAGCCTGTAAAGCACTTTCGTCCGCATTTGTCTGAAGTGGTTGTGTACAAACAAACTAAAGACAGCAAACAGCAGCTAATATGACAGCTCATGAGAAAGTAAACATGTTATCTCGGTCCAGTAGATGGATCCATTTCAGCCATTCCAGTTTTCATTAAACGCAAAAATCTGATGATGTCACTGGGTGAGGCAGTCCTGAAGGTGCAGTAATGAATCCCTGACCTCTGCCACTGCTCATATGGTTTCTATTATCCACAGAAGACAACGCATACGTTAAAGGGCCAGTTCACCCAAATCACAGAACGTGGCGAGAGAGTCGTGACGTTATGGAGCCACATGGATATCTGTGGTTTCATGAGCTCATTTTATGTGGAGATATGTGCCTCTGAAACTTTTCTCAGCAGGAACTTTGTTTTTTCAGGGCGTGGAGCAACACAAATGAAACTGCACTAACATGAATCCTTTGATTAAACCTTGTATTTGTGAGTTAGACAACAGATTCTGTGTCATTTGGGTGAATCAGCCCTTTATTCACTCCCTGTTTAACTCGTGTGGGTCAAACTGTGAATGTAAAACACCAAACAAACATTCAGAATTGCTTCTATTTGAGCTTTGATGCAGACTGAGTCGAGCGCGTGGGCGTGATCCATTAAGACTCAGAGTCATAAGTTTATCAGGCAGCATCAGCCCATTAACACACAACAAGCACCATTGTCACGTAGACGCCGAGCGAGAGAAGCGACAGAGCGAAAGAGGAATCTTCTCACTGGGGTTTTGTGCTCTCGCATGCCTGACATTCCTACAAGCAGCAGTGTAGGCCGGCCGCCTGGACGTTATTATGCAATAGGCAGATGTTTGTGGGAGAGAGCGA
This sequence comes from Chaetodon trifasciatus, assembly GCA_037975065.1. Taxonomy (NCBI): domain Eukaryota; kingdom Metazoa; phylum Chordata; class Actinopteri; order Chaetodontiformes; family Chaetodontidae; genus Chaetodon; species Chaetodon trifasciatus. The sequence goes on along the minus strand of JBBMOE010000047.1, from coordinate 1,779,120 downwards.
ACGTTAAAGAGCACAGAGTTCATTCTGTGGGGACCTGCAGCGAGGGATTGTGGGATAGGTGGAGGCCCAGCTGACTGAGGCCAGCATCAGGGCGGTGTTCACTCCGGGGACAAACGTTGACTAACGGCAGACGCGCAGCTCTCCCTGCTCTCACACCCTTGAAATTTGTAAAACTCTGGCACTTTTGCAAAGGCTTGCATCAGTTCGCAGCAAATGACTGAAGGCATAAATTACAAAGGCTTGACAAACCATCAGAAGTGATATCATGATTGGATATCCTCTGACCACCCCTTCATCTTACGCAGTGTTTTATCCTGTTCGACAGCAGGAAAACTTTTTTTTAAATGTGCTGTGGGGACAATTTTCAATTTAAATCCCTGTATGATCCTTTAAAACTCCGGCTTTTCATGTTGTTTCTTGGCTGCACGGTTGCAAATATGCAAATATTCTCAGCCTGTGAATCATTTTGTTTTTATTTCCCCCAAAACTTCAACCTGATTTCCTCCGTTTGGAAACTTCGGCGTATTAAATTTCACATTTCTGTGGGTTTATTACTCGCTCGGCTGTACAGCGGATGGAACCACCGTTGGAGAGGCGCTGAACTCACCTGATCGAGCAGGTTGCTTTGCGACGGGCAGGGACACCTCGGTGAGAGGCAGGATGTAGACGTCCGGGCTGCCCTGGGAGGCCGGCGAGGCCAAGGTGGACATATCTGCATGGTACTCCTCCCCATCCACATTCTTGAATTCCTAGAAAACAGATAATTGAAGAGGTCAAAGGTCATGCATAGGGACATGTTGTTTACATTCCACTGGCAGCCGGTTGGGTAACGCGCAAGGTGTGAAGACCTGAAGGAAAGCAGCCTTTAGGAGCACAGCAGATCATATAGTGGATGCGCATATACTCATGCAGTGTGTGATATTTGACTGCATCGGTGTGCAGAAGTAGAAAGTGTTTCGTAACAACACAAACCAAATATTGATGATATTTTGGCTCCACCACTGAAGCAGAGCTGCGATAAACTGAGGCAAGCTGTCCTGGCCCGTCCAGCGTGTCTCTGAGCTGTTTGTGAGACTGGTTGCAACATCACACAGTAAACAAAGTCAGTCTGATTTATCCAGAGATTATTTGTGCTAAGATTACATGTATCTCAACCCTCCACTTCACAATTAAGCCTGATGATGATTCTGGAAGCATGCAGAGCGAAGCCGGAGAGAGGAGCGCCCGTGACTCACTCTGCGATGCGTTTTCAAATATCTTAATATCAGAATCGGCAGTGAGCTTATCCGCAAAATAAAGAGAAGAAGAAAAAGGCTTTTCATTTGATTTACCGCTCCTCTAAAGCTGCCATCTGATCAAGCTCTCAGCTTCACAGGCGCCGAGCGGCACCAAGCAGGGGGCTGATCAGTGAGATTAGAGTTTGCACAAGAGATCTCGATGGCCTGATCGCACCGGTGCAGCAGGGAGGTTCGAACACGTATTAACCATCATTTCCTACTTGAAAGAAACTGTGAATGAAGGAGACGAGCGTCTGTTTTCAGAGCAACTGCTGCAAAATTAATTACTGAGAAGTGGCTGCAAAAAACACACCAGATCAAATCCAACATAAAGTAAGAGAAGCTAAGAGGTAGCACGTCTCTGTATGGACACAGCTGAGCGAGCGGTTGAAGTGCGCTGAAGGCGGAACGCGGTTCAAGCTGACGATCTGGCACCTGGTCTACGTTTCCAGAGCCCCGCCCTCACACGCTGCACACTTTTACCGGCCGGGGGCTGCACACCCACTGCTTGATGCTCAGGCACATTCATGTACTTTATTATTCCTCGCTCTGCTTTTAAAAACATTTTTCTTTTCATTTGTTGGATCTGCACTGGGCTGAGCGTCGTCCACAGAGTGTTCTGTAATCATTTTGGAAGGAGATTTATGCATTTCCATATGATTGCTGTTAAAAAAAACTAGGTTGCTTGGCTTAAAACTTGCATTTAATTAACAGCATTTTGAAAGAAATAAGCTAAATCAATGCGAGTTACAGCTTAGAACATTCTGGGTTTTGAAAATCCCTTTGAAGCTCTCTGCAGGCTCCAGCGCTTTTCTCTGTTTTTCTGCGTTTTCTGTGTTAGTTTGTGGGATTGAGGGCCGGACGAACAGTGAGGAGCTCCTGAAAGATTCCTTCTGTCTGCTGTACGTGGAGACATATCACAGGATGAGGAGAGCGCAGGGAGGGGAGGGAGTTGGCTGCATCCACAGACCGGATGTCAGAATAAAAGTCCCTTAGTTGGGAGCTGGAGAGCAGCGGGGTCCCAACACTGGAAAAATGTGACCCGCTGCAGCCCTGCGCAACACCCACACAAACACACACATATACGCACACACATAAACACCTCCATCTCTCACTTCATCCTGTCCCCCAAGAATGCAACACACACACACACACACACATCACTCTGTGCCTCAGATCCAAATCTTCACACGGCCTTCCTCACCCTCACATTCGACATGTGGTTTCACTCTGCACATCGACACACACACACACACACACACACACACACACACACACACACACACACACACACACAGCAGCAGCAGCAGCATTCACAGAACAACATCATCTCTCATTTCGCACACATCCTGCAGGAAAAGGCGACAAAAATCAGTCTGCACATACTGAACTTTCTTTATAACCATCTTTTTCTTCATGTCTCTTAATCGATTACAACTTCCCAGAATGCAAGGCGACGTTTTCTAATCGTTTTGTTGGGCCAACAGACTCAAAGATGTCCCGGCGCTTTAAAACACAAAGACAGAAGCAGAAAAACATCAGATTTGAGGAGCTGAAACCAAAGAAGGTTTGGCGTTTTTGTTTTTTTCAGTTGATCCAGGAGTCAATAAAACATGCTTAAAAACAGAATAACAAAGCAGAAATATGACTTCATGTGAAGTGATGACAGAAAACTGTCCAACAAACGTCCCAAAATATTTACAGATCGACGTTTGCTTCCTGCTTTTCAACCTGTTCCCAGCTGCCAGTTAGCTTACCTTTCCTCAGAGTCCACAGGTGAGGGTGGCATGTCGTACGCCCTCAGCTTTGGTCGCAGCATCTCAACCTCTCTCTGGTTTTCTTGCATGCACACACCCACACACACACACTCAGCAGCCCCCCCAGGGTTCCCATTTGTGTGATGGGTGCAGGGCGGCGGGAGGATGGCAGTGCCAGGAAGAGCGGCTGCAGAAAAAGGCATCATCACTCTGCAGAGAGAGCCTGACTGTTGAGTCCAGAGAGGAGGAAGAGGAGGAAGAGGCTTTGTAGCTGACCACTGACTGTCCCCAGGATCTGCTGGGGTTGGAGGGATGGAGGGAGAGAAAACGAGAGGAGGGGGGGGAGGAAGAAGGAGGAGCACCATCTCCCAGTTCACAGGCGAGGCCAAACCTGTAGTAGTCTCATGGGGGAGAGGAGAGAAACTGAGCCCCCTCAAAAAATGTGAGGGAGAAAAATACAAGAGGGAGGAGGGATGAGGAGGGGTGAGGAGGGGTGGGGGGTGGAGGGGGTCACATACTATACATGTGACATCACTCGCTCTCTTCCTCCCTTTTTCTCTCTCTATCCCAAAAGCCAAAGAACATCTGCAGGGCAGTCCCCTTCCCCATTAAACACACACACACACGCACACACGCACACACACACACACACGCACACGCACACGCACACGCACACACACACACACACACACACACACACACGTTAACTCTATACTTGTGAGGACTGTCCACTGACTTCTGGCATTCCTGACCTCTAAACCAGACCTTTCACTTCATGACTACAGGACTTCATCTTAACTTAACTTAAGTCTTTACCCTTAAACTTAAACCTTCCTCTGACCTTAAACTGACTGCAGTTTCTTTGTTTAGCTTGTACAGTTCGAGGTCAGAGTGCAGTTACAGACAGCAGAGCTCTCTCTCTCTCTGTTATATCTTAAAATATCTTTTCATATTAAAGTTAAGGTGGAGTAATCTTAAATCTGAGAATGGTGTCCTTAAAAAATTATTGCCTCAAATGTTGCTTTTGTGCCTCAGTCCTCTCTTGTTTTAAGAGGATTTAATAAAATGCAGACACACTAAATGAAGAGATTTAAAGAGTCCAATAAGGGCTTTGTGTGGATTATGAAGGCATTTTATATTTTACATGTTTCTGCTCATTTTTGGGTTTGAATGTGATTGAAAATTTCAATTTGGCTTTTATTTTTCAACAAAGGAATAGTTTGATATTTGGGAAATGTGGGTATAAAATATTTGCTTTGTGGCAGAGAGTTCGATAAGAGGAGAAGAGCTCTCTCATCCCTTTAGGCCGTATGAAGCTACAGCCAGCAGCCAGTTAGCTTAGCTTAGCATAAAGACAGGAAGCAGAGGGAAACAGCTGCTTCTGCCCAAAATTAACAAAATCCACCAAGCAGCATCACTAAAGCCCCCTGATTATTAACATATATCTGGATATGTTCATAATCAGTGACGATGCTGCTCATTTCTACATGATGTGAGACATGACACAGTCTGAGAGAACTGAAAAAGGCTGCCAGGCTTACTGAGGTCTGAACCCTGAAACCGAGTCCAAACCACAAACGGCAGTGAGGATCATCAGAGGAACTTCCTCAGCTCTCCATCACTGTCTGTAAAACACAGAGAGCTTTTCTCTCTCGTCTCCTCTTGAAGTTTTTTTCTCAAATTCCCTCTTCCTGCTCCGGGAGCGGCTGTGTCTAATTCCAGATGGGGCCCTGAGGCCGGATGCACTGCGGGCTCATGGGTATGCCCTTCCACACGCCCTCGCGGCCTCTCTCCCCCCTCCTCCCGCACCGGCCCCTTCCTCAGACACACCCTGACAGGTCCGAGCTGGGTGGTCCAACCCGGCAAAGACACAAACCAGACATGAGGCGCATCAGACGCACTGAGCGTCTCCGACAGACGTCTATTCTTTACGTGCAGCCTGACGACGACTCGTGATGTGTCTTCTAAACACTCAGTGGTCGAGAAGGAACAGGATGTTATGTAATGTTGCTACAGACACTTCTGTAATCAGTGCAGTCCAGTGTTTCTTCAGACGGAGAGGCTGGGGGTGCAGAGACCCTGACTCTGTGAGAAAAGCCATCCGTCAGGCTTAATCATGCGCTTCTCTTCACAGCAGCATAAACATTTCTGCCATCTGCTCTAAAGATACTTGAGTTATGTTAATTGTTTACAACATGAATGAATACACTGAAGAATGAATCATGTTCTGTGGACAGTTTGGAGTGTTGAGCAGGAATATGAATCGCAGTCCGGGTTTGTTGTGGAGGAAGAGGGACAAAAGATGTGATGTATGAGAGCAGATCTGCAGATTATTTGATGAAATATTTAATTTGGTCTCATACGTTTGCAGAGCCGAAGGTCACTTCTTCAGATTCTTAGTTTGCCCAACCAACAAAGGCAAAAACATTCAGTCTGTTATTATCTGAAGCAGAGAAAAGCTGTAAATCATCACGTTAAAAAAGCTGCAAACACTGAGTTTTTGGCATTTAAGCACACTCAGGATATGAATGATCATCACCATCAGCCCACCACGCCAGTCGAGACCGAAAACAAGCTGTGTTGATGCATTTGGTTCTGACCTTCATCATCCCCAGAAGATGATGATCAATTAATATTTAATCTCTGCCATCATCAGGTCAATATTTGAATGCCTAATACTGTTTTATGACCAAATACCTACAAAACTGCTGTCATTCCCATCATCCTCTGCAGCACTTTGACTTTGTTGCTAATCTGCTAATGCTAACATGCTAAGCTAAGATGGTGAATGCTACACCTGCTTAACATCAGCATGTCTGTCCTTGTGAGCATGTTAGCATATCGACATTAGCATTTCCTCAGAGCTGACAGACAAAAATGAAATGACCAAAGTTGCTGTTGATTGGTTTCTGTCAGTGAACTAATCAATGAACTGACTGATTGTTTCAGCGATGCAGTAAAGTGTCAAATGCTGCATGTTGTGTTACTGCGTGTTCACACTGCTGATCATAAGAAACGCAGCGACGTGCATCAACAGGCCGGAAGATGAGCGCCGCCAGCCGACTATTTAAATCTATTTATGCAAATGTTTTGTGAGGAAGCGAATGCCCTCGCGATGTTAGTGAAGTTTACACGGAAAACTCCAGAAGATGAAACACGTAAACCTGAAGGCGACTCAGCAGGAACACACAGTGCTCATTAATGTCCACGCACATACTGAACTACAGTCACACACGCACTGATTTAAGCATTTCTTCAGTCATAAGCACAATCCCACCATTCCTCCAATGCACACAAACACACACACACACATAAACACCATCCTCCCTGCTCCCTGTCCTATTTTCTCCGGTGCCGTGACCCATTTCAGCACACCGCTCAGAAATGGGGTCTAAATCAGCGACTGGAGATGGTCCTGAAAAGCTGCAGGCCTCCTGCGGTCTCCTCCACCTTTGTCTGATATCCACTTCCCATCAGCGCTTTGGGAGTATAAATGGTTGGAGACCTTGTGTACTGAAGGTAATGGACATCTAACTAGAGGCAGCGAAGAATGTTTTGTGTTTGGTCCATTTGCAATAACGCTCATGGGCGAAGACAGAGTGCACGTCTGTCTGTGCAAGACTCCATAAAAACTTCATATGATTTAATGAGTGTGTGTGTGTGTGTGTGTGTGTGTGTGTGTGAGGATGCAGAGGTGTGTCAGCTTGTCTTCATGCCTCATACTCTTCTATGCTTCATGAGGGTGTTCTGCACTTCAGCTCAGAGCAGAGGCCCACCTTGAAGCCGATTTTGCCCTTCTTGCAGCAGAGGCAGGCCAGCATGAGGAAGACGAAGGTGAAGAGGCCCGAGAAGGAGATGGCTACCACGGCCAGGGACGACGACCAGGACAGCTCACTCAGCGGAGCGCCATCTGCAGGACACGACAAGGGTTACAGACAGACAGAATATTAGCTGAGGAATAAAAGTCTGTCTGTGTGATCATTAGTGTGATCAAAGGGAAATCAAAGCATGTTTGACATGTGAGAGAAGTCAGATTACAGCAATAAAACAGGAGGAATCTGATTCACAGCGCATCATTTCTACAGTCACGCACGAACTGACTGCTCTCTCAGATGATAATATTTCCATTTAGGGACATTCACGTGTTTGATTCATAGCTTTCCGTCATGTTTCTGCTCTAAATGAAATGCTCTGAAACATTACAGCCCTGTGGGATCATCCAGCACAACATCAACATCAACATCAACAACATCAACATCAACATCACACCTCTGCTTGGAAAAACAGCCTAAAAACGCACATGCTGATTGGTCACCTTCACCTGGCAACAGACACATCTTTCACACAAAGTGTTTTTTTAATGAAAATGTTTATTACTGTAAAGCAGCACTGTGGACATGAGGGACGTTTTTACAGAATGAGGACTCAGGAGGTGGAAGACACAGACACCTGCTGAGGACAAATCACAGCCCCTTTGAGATAAACCTGACGTGTATGCAGTCAATATAAACTCAGAACGCACTTAATTCAGTGTTTTTCTGCTGAATTTTTCATTCTTTTTCTTGGACACGAGTGTTAACGTTCTGGAGAAGGTCTACTTTTTGTTTTATTATTTTAAAACTATGATATTATTGGGGAAAGTCATAGTACTGTATAGTACACACTGTATATATGCAGTACACGTCTTCCACTGGGTCAAACGTCTCTTATATGATGCACAGAATCGTTTCATTTGGAGGAGTCTCACGCATCAACTCCTGCAGGCATCAGACTCTCACAGTAAGCGATCTTTTGGACAAATAAACATCAAGCAAACAGCCAGTAAAACTTGAAGAATAGCAAACGAAGTAACAAGTTTGTTTTGTAAGAATCTCTGATTCATTACTCAACAGCAGCAGAGACATAAGACAGACAGGGAAGACGGGGAGAAAGAGAAGAGCTTGACATGCAAACATGAAATGTCTCCAGCTGGAGCCGACCCCTGGACGCTCATAGACCATTAGGACACAGGGACGCCCAAATTAAACTCTAAACCCAGCAACATGTGACCCCCTGTAACTGAGAGCTGGGTGTTAAAATACAGTGAACACCCTGAAGGCACCACATGCACCACACACCTCCCACGTGTCCTAAACGCATCGTTTCTTCAGTGTGATTCATCTGCAAAACTTTGGAGAAGTTTGGTGATTTGATTAAACGTGAGCAGCAGCTCTAACAATGATGGAATATTAATGCGGTTTACTTGCAGTGTTTGCTCAGTCTAGTCTGCATCTGGAGCCCAGCAGTGCTGAGGTATTTTCCTCAGGCATCATTTCGGCCTCCCTCTCCTGCTCTGAGCCTGATCCTGGATCAGACTTTGATGCTTTCACTCGTCCTCTACGCTTCCTGCGTGCTTGCTGTCCAGCCCTCTAAACAACACCTTCCTCCTGACTTTGGGGGTATGTTTGAGCGGGGG
>JBBMOE010000047.1:1705043-1770260 GCA_037975065.1 Chaetodon trifasciatus | reverse complement strand
CACACACACACACACACACACACACACACACACACACACACACACACACACACACACACAGAGTCATTTTTGCTGCCAGTTCGTGCTGATCCTCTGAAAGCTTGTGCGACTGGCTCTCAGCGAGTAGCGAGCTCTTAGTGTAATTGGACAGAGCGAGAAAACTGTTGTTCTGGAGGCAGAATGTAGGAAGAGAATACGTAAAAAAAACATGCACATTTTACAGTTAAATACAGGATTAGCTGGCCGGATCAGGGAACACAGAGTCCTGGGGCTAAATAAAACCAGCGGTCCAGCAAAAGGCTCCATGAAAAGTCTATATGATGCCACATGAAGCAGAGTGGGAGGAAGAGGAGGAGAAGGCCAGCTTGCTAAATCAGTCAATAACCATTCAGTGCTTTGAAATGCTACACAGGAAGATGCAGATTTAATTACTTTATTTGTCAGGGGGGTAATTACAGGGAGGAGAGACACATTCTCACTCTGTTGTGTTTTATTTAAAACCACTTCGCTTACAAATCCCATCTCCCTCAGCTGCACAAGCGGGAGAGAGCGACCGGAGGCGCGGCTCAGGATTAATGTTTGACGGACACGCGGAGGTCAGTGGAGATGAAAGCAGAGCATTTAAGCCCAGCTCAGACACTTGTACATTATTATTATTATAAGAAGATGCTGAATTCTTTGACCGGCCCAGTCTGAAACAAGCTGCTGTCAGAAATGACCCACACGACTGCAAGTGAACAACTGAGCGTACAAACCTTTGAGAAACTGATCAAACACTTCTGATTTACACAGTGATTATGGTCATATTCTATGTTTCTTCTTGCCAGCAAATCCCAAAAAGAGTATTGTCTGTGTATTCAAACCCTCATATGTCTTATTTCTGTGTGCTGTTGAGCTCTTCAGAAACTTAAAACCACACTGGAGATGCTCACTGTGCATCCATCAACAGCTGAAAATCATCCCTTGAACTGCACGATTTACTCCTGCTTGACTGAAGCTTTAAAAAGCCTAACTGTCTGAGGAACTAATCTAGTTTTGTAAAAACTGAAAAAGACCCATTTTTAAACATTTATAGTACGTCTTCAGTGAGATTTAATGGTCTTGAGTCAGAAAACACTGAGAGAGAGGCGAACACAGTGTTGGCTTTGGTGCTTTCATGGGATTTTCTCCAAACTTACACTGCTCTTATACATTATTTACCTTTGCTCCACCTGAAGCAGCAGAGGCAGAGAGTGCAGGAGAAAGACAGAATTAATATCTTATCTCATGACTGAGCTTCTTCCAGTGGACTCAGAGGGTGGAGGTGTAGACAGGTGGAGGACAAAGCTTTGCACAGCAGTTAGTAAAGGAGAGGAAAGATCATTTAATACATCTGTGCAGTCATGTGATGCTGCCATACAGGTGTGATTTGGCATCTTTATCCGGCAGGTAATAGTACGTCCTTTCCTCGCTGTCATGGTTTGGACACCCCACCCCCACAGAAACACACAGACTACCTTGTGTTTTCTTCCCTTGCTGTGTAAAATCAATGCCATTGACCGCGAGTCTTAATGAAATAAAGAGGATTCTCCCTCTTTTTGGCCGTAATGAGCTCAGATCCAAAGAGACAAATGTCTCCTGCTAAAGGTCGTTAGTTCAGAGGGACACGTCCCCTCCTGAGAGCTTCATTAAAAACACAAAATACAAGACACTATTTACAGTGGAAAGCGCATGAAGGAGGACTGAATCTCTGAGCTGCGCATTTTTTTGTCTCCTTTTACAACTTGATGCTCGCAGCTCGAGCACCGAACAGCTCTCAGCTCAGAGGTGGTAGCCATTTTTAGCCTCCCGAGGCAGAGAGCTGAAGCACATCCTGATGACTAAATGATGAAAAGGGAGCGAGCGTGAGGAGATGAGAGGAGAGAAGAAAGGATCTGAGGAAGAAGAAGAGGCTGAAGAGCTGTGCACTCGTCTCCCCCAGGAGAATCTCCTCAGCACTCAACACAGAAACTCTGCGAGCTGAAGAGCAGCAGCTCCAAATCTAACCGAGGGCAGACGCAAGCAGAAGCTGCAGCGTTAAGTAAAGACTGAGTCTATCTGACAAGCTCACGTGTTTGTTCTGCCTTTACAGAGCTGGCTGGAAAATCACACAGTTAGCTGCACATTCAGATTTCAACACATAAACCCTGAGCAGCGTTACACACCACCGAAGCCTGTAAACTCTGCGCCGTTAGAATAACAATCGCCCTGCAGGTTTAGTAAAACTTCAGCATGAGTTTAGAAAGATGCACTCGACGGGAGACTTATGGGATAGCTGGATGTTTTGGAAAAACTTGCTTTCTTGCCAAGAGTCAGACGGGAAGATCGACACCACGGTCACGTCCGTGCACCACGTATGGAGCTAGAACCAGCATCCAATTAGCCTCCAGTCTTTATGCTAAGCTAAGCTAATTGCCTCCTTCATATCTAGCATACGAACATATAAGAGTGGTGTCAATCTCATCTAATAAGCACATTTCCTGAAATGCCGACCTTTAAGGGACCACTGCAAAGGAAAATGGTGGATCTAAAATAATGGCGCACCTGAGCAGACCCAACCAGGAAGAGGACACTCACTCTGCTATGCTCCATTAATTAATGAGCAGCAGTGGTTAAAAAGACACAACACATGTCGAGAGTATGAAGGAAAGTTACTCCAAAAAACATTTCTCCTGCCGCGACTATGACGCCTTTTGTCAGTCATAATGAGTCTACTTGGATCCACGTGGATCAGACTTATTGACACACAGACCTCAGACCCACAGCAGAGGGTTAGCTTTAGCGACAGTGTTAGCTCAGTTAGTCGTGTCTGACAGGCCGCGAGTCTGCTTTTTGTTCCTATTTATGGCAGAGCGAACAATAAGCAACGGAGCTGCCTGAGCTGAGCTCCAGCAGTACAGTACAGGTATGAGTCACTGCGACTTGGCTTGTCAGAGAGACTTAAGTGCAGTTGGCATGTGAGACATTTATATCCGAGCTGACACAATGAGAAGTGTCCAAACTCTTAACCCGTCAGCGTGAAGTCCTGGCCATCAGCCTGAATGTGCCATTGCATTGTGGCATTACCTCTGCAGCTGCTAAGTGCAGAAAACAATCACTGTACCAACAAATAAGTGCTCATTTCCATATTGGCTGGTATTATTGCTTTACATGTGCTGGTTCCAGATGTAATCCAGCCACCAGAGATGAGTGTGTGACCGCTGTTAAGCCTGCTTCATTCAGATAAGCTGAATGGTCATTACAGAGCGAGCGATGCCCAGTTTAACGCTGCAGCTGAGATCCAGCGGGGGCACACCTCCCTGTCTGAGCAGAGTCAGAGCCAGCACAGTTACAGCTCTGTCCTGGCTCTCTTCCTGTGCCCGCTGCTCACATCCAGCTCAGGGGAACCAGCAGGAAGGGTATCCAGGGGACTGCTGACACCCTTCAGCCGTCATCAGTTACATTATCTAAAGCTCAGCGAGGAGAAAGGTGAGAGCACCTGGAGGGCTGGAAGCTGGCCAGAGCAGAGATGTTACACAGTGATCCCAATTAAGGATGAAAGAAGCATATATGTGAGATATTAATACACACACACACACTAATGCTTATGATACAAGGATGGTAAACAGAGGATCAGCATACAAAGAACATTTTATGTCAGATGCAAATGTGACCTATAGCATCTTGTAAAGGTCGCCGTCCTGCACATATAAACGCCTGATCCCTGACGAAGAATCCTGAATGTTATTAAGAACACAGAATGTTTGTGCTCTGCAGCAAACTTTAACATTTTGCGTGCCCAAACTGGAAATCTTGAATCAAACCCCTGTGAAAACGAATGCCAAATGCCGTCGCTGCGCGGCTGTGGGTTTCAGGAGCTCTCCCGCATGCTGGACCAGAAGGAGGCGTTTCAGCTCTCAGGCTAATGCCGACAGTCAGCTGTCAGAGCCTGAGCAGTCCGGTGAGTGATGTGTGCGACCGGCAGACCTCAGACAGCCACTGACAGACAACAAAATAACAGCCTGCCTGAAGTGCTGAGGGACGCTCTCCAACCTGACGTGTGCAGGTAAACATACCTTCCTGTGTTCCCTCCGTGGTGAAAGCTAGCCTGAACTTTGGAGTGAGGTTATTTGGTCATTCTTTATATATTCAAGAGGTTTTAATCCATAAAACAACAGGTGTAGAAATAAATGGACTAAACCTCACTTAAAACAAACTTCACTTTAACAAGGGATTGATGCAGAGCTCCAAACACAACAATGATGCAGAGTTAGAGCTTGATTTGGGCTCAGAAAAAAATGCCAGAAGCATCCTGTAATATGATCTCACAGTCCTATAAATATGGGAAATGATAACTTATATTTCCCACAGTCTTACGCGCAGGACATTCAACATGTTGTCTGGAGCTCAACTCTGTCCAACTCTGCAGCTTTTTAAAGAGATCTGAACAGTGTCTGCAGAGCTCTGATTGAAAGTGTATTAACCTTTAACACTGTGTCCTGGTTTGGTCTGTGAGGAATAAAGCCAAACTCCTGAGAGGCTGCACACAGACCCACCACTCAGATCATCATCCAAGAGCAGTAAACACAATGGCCCACAAAATCCTTTATGACGCATCCCACCCCCTTCATACCTGCTCTGAGAGGACGCCACCGGGGCGGAGGTTCAGAGTCCCTCTGCACAGAAGTGCCATTTTAAAACATCCCCACAGCTGCTGCTGAGCTGCACAGCAGCTGAGGAGGAACCTATGGATTCGCTGATTGAGCATACAGTGATCTATATTTATCTATATAATATTCATTTTCTTTAACTGCTACAGTTCAACTTTTTCTGCATGAAATTGTTGTTGTTGTCTTTTTATGTGTATTTAATGTTCTTATACATACTGTACTGTGAGCCATGCACCAACAAAGGACAAATGTCCGGTATTGCTGCATCAATGGACACTAAAGTTGCACCATAAAGACCTTAATTATCATGCTAACAGCAGATTTAAGAGCATAAGCAACATATAGGGCTTATCACTGGTGTGGGCAGGTGACCTTAAGGGTTTTACCACATAAAATGATTTATTCCATGCACATTACAATTAATTTATCCTTCTGAACGCAAAGCCAAATGACAATAACGACCACACGCTCCACTGCAGAGGATTTGGATTAGGGTCAGGAGTTAAGGAATGGAGACGATCAATTAATGCTTCTCGCTGTAAGATATGCAGCGTGCCAAAGCGGCGACAGAGACAAAGCTTCCTGCTCACGGCAAACCGAGACACAGCATCAGAAATGCTGGCGCTGGCAAAATAAATGATTGTTCCCCCGCTGTCCTCTGCTACCATGCAACAGTGCTGACACCACGCTTCCATCAGGCACCGGGAGAGAAACAGGGACGGGATGACAACAGGAAGACTCATCAGATAAAAAAAAAAAAAACAACAGAGGGGAGGCTGAAGATGATGATGATGATGACAGGGGGGAAACAGATGGGCGGAGGGAGGGTTAGAGATGGTTAAACAAGCCCATATGGGCCAAACACATGTGAACTGCATGAAGCTGATGAGCTGGTCGTGAACAATCTGCGTTCAGGGCCAAAGAGAAAACCAATCTGCTGTGCATCTGCTGCTGCGCATGAAACGAGGCAGCGACCATCCTTCTGGTCATTTCTTCATCAGACAGAAGACACAGAGAGAGACAGGCAGACAGACAGGCAGACAGACAACACCTGTGATGCATGTTTGGTTTGTCATTGGAGATCTCAGCGCAAACACGACCAAATGTTAGCGAGCAGCTGCCGACGCTTCTGACTCGAGAACAGGCTGCAAAAAAAAAAACGCTGCTGGTTTCCATGGTGACTGCTTCCCCCAAAATCCCCCTCAGCCTAATTCAGATGCCCTCCTAAAGCTCGCAGACGCCGTGCCAAGACAAAGAACAACTTGACACCTTAAAGGAAATAAACCTCGGACACGCTTGCCGAAATAAAACCAGCAGTATTTCGGCTTAACTCGGGAGAGAAAAGGAGCGTGACGAGGAGGAGAAGTGGAGTTTTGTACCGAGCTGCAGGTGATGTTATAAGCTCTGTGCATAATTTGACGGTCCATTATTCATACTCCTGTGGCTCACGTCGAAATATTTCTGGAGCTTATTGGAGCTTCATAGCACAAACAAACTTAGCTTTTGCTACCACTGCTTTCCAGGCCTGCAGTTGGTGCCGGTTAGCATGTGCAGAACGAGGCGGCAGTGAGCGAAGAACTCCCCTGTGGAGAAGCTGCAGCCTGCTGAATGTGATGATCAGCAGGCTGGCTTGGTTAGTGTGTGAGCTACACTGCACCATCGTTTTCCTCCTACATGTGCATCCCACGGCTGAACGCAGCCATTTCAGGCCCATTTTTCTGGAAAACCACCACTGATGACTTAGATTAAAAAGCTGCTTGTAATAAGAAGTGTGAGTCTGATCCCACAAGGTTAAATTGACCCATTTTCCATTTAAAACTGCATGTTTGAGAGGAACAAGGACATCAGTGTAACAAACACTGTGCAGTTGTGTAATAACTCTCGATGTGTCGCCCTGAATGAACGTCGCCTCTCTTCTGCTTACACGTCACCACTTCCTGTGCCGGAATTTGACGCCCTCCATTTCCCCTCCTGAAGCCTCTCACTGTCATTCATCCTGCCGCTCTCCAGCATGACGTGAGATCACTCAGTGGAGTTACAGAACAGAGTAACATCACACTGTTTGGACCCGTCACACAGAGGATTTGGAGGATTAGGTATTCATACTGTGTGGGAGTCGGGTCTACCTTCCATCCATACGAGCAGGCAGCCCACGTACTGTAACCTAATTACACAGGAAGCTGTAATTCGGAGCAACTAGCCATGAAACACGTCTCCCTGGAGCGGCCATATTATCTCTGTTCAGCAACCTTGTACAAATAATAGAATAGCTCTGCCTGCGTCTGTGCTCCTGCTGTCAGGAGCATGTTTATGTCAGCGGGTAACACGTGTGCACGGATGTCGTCCACCTGATATTTCCCGGCGTGCTGCGGCAGAGCGTCAGTATGGCGAGCGTAGCCTCAGCTGTCTGTTTCTGCCGCTGACAGCTTCCACCTGAGGCTCTCACTCCCCCCCCCGGGAAACACCTCAGCCCGGTCTGGTTGAAGCAGAGCAGAGATCCCTGCAGGACCTGACGGGCGTATCAGCAGGACGGAAAACAACCAAATACGTGCTCAAGGACTGAATTCAGTGCAGTTTGAGCTACTTTTATTTGACTGTTTTCTTCTTTTTCTCTCTCTTTTTCTCTCCTCCCCTTCTGTTTTCCTACTTTTATTCCACTTTCCAACTTGCTGTCATTGCTGAGTGACTTTTCCACATCTGACCATCAACATTTCAGTCAGCAGAGGCTCCATGATGAACATTCAGTGAGACAGATAAACAGCTCTTACTCCCTCTCACTCACTCATCAGTGGTGGTATTCAGCTTAAAGAGTGTGTGTGTGTGTGTGTGTGAAGCCACATAGCGGGCTGCATCTGTATGTGATCTGTTAAAGGTCACAACATTGAGAGAACCAGCGGTGCAGCGACATCCCTCCCACTGACCTCCCATCACAACAAACATGAATGTCACTCCTTTGTTTGCTTCTTCTTTTCTGCTCTTCGCTCTCCATCTTCACGTGACATCACCGCCCCTGGGGATGATGGGATTCGCCGCATGCGTGCGCGTGGGTTTCTTGTAATGAAAACAGCTGAAGCCTGGTGCCTTTGCTCTGAATGGGGATGAACAGCGGTTGTGTTGCTCTCTGTGGGTTTGCTTTGTCGTAGAGAGCAGAAACAGGCAACCGGCTGTGAGGACTTCACTTTGAATTAAAGTGGTGGAGGCGAGGGGAGGTCATGTGGCTGAAGACACGATGCATGGATGTTAATATTCATGTTGATGGTGATTTAAATGTTTTTAAACTTCTGCTGTTTTTGTGACATTCATGAACAAGTAATGTGGAACTGCAAAGCTCAACACGCTGTTGGAAAGAAGGATAAAATACTTTTAAAAAAATGGTAAAAAACTACAAAGTTATGGTCTAGCAGCAGAGTCGGATTCATTTAATACAATATTAATAATAAAATGAGAAGAAGAAGAGTCGACAGCCATGCTCGCAGCTCTGTGAGGCTGAAGCGGAGCACAGCGGCATCTTGAGCTAAATGCTAATGTCAGCATGCTAACAGTGATGACAACACGCTGATGTTCAACACCGTCTCCACCGTATCATAACAAACACATGAAACCTATTCTGAAGGTAGCGCGTCTGTGACCTTTATAAATACAACCTTGGTACAAACCCACAATTTCTTTCCCATTTTGAATTATATTTTCATCAGATTTGTCAGTGTGGAGGAAACCGTGCGCACACACACTTATGAATCATTTAGATCTTGAATCTGTTATGAAATAAATATTCAGTAAACAGCCTCAGTGAACGCAGTGTTTGTCAAGATGTCTGAGCATTATTCAGAGTGATACGCAATGAAAGCCTGGCATTTATCAAGTCCTCGTAGTGGAGAGAAAAGCACGGAAGCAAGGGATTATGGGTCTGTGGAGCGTGTAGCTCACGTGTAGCAGAGCTTCACTGTGGCGGGTGAAGCGTGAATACAAAACAAGCCTTTATGTAGATGCAGTCGTCGTGTATGCATGCGCAGGTGCTGTTTAAGTGAAGAGAAACGTCTCACAGATTGTACAAAGGCACACAGGTGAGTGGGACTCATGCAGGAGCGTCACGTGTTTCACCTGAGCGCGTCCTGAGAGCAGGAGAGCGGAGCGTGAACGCGTCCCGCTGTTTGTGGATCTGATGTGGATGAATGGTGTCAGTCAGGGAGACTCAATGGAGCACAGAAAACATAAACTATCACACATCACAGAATGGAGCTTGGCTTCATTCCTACATGCTCATGAGCTCCTCCAGTCCTTCATCTGGGTCCTTACTCACTGACCTCCTCCTCTCTCCTCACTCCTGGCCACAGGGAGCTGATTTCCTCTCCTCAAACGCTTCTACCTGTTTTCTTCTTCTACACTTTCCTCTCTGCCACTTTCTCCTGCTCTCACTGTGCTCCTCTACATCTGATGAAGAAGAGAGAGGCCACTCAAGCAGAACAAATCTCTGCTTCCCATCCTCCGTCCCCGCCGGCACTGACTGCACATGCTCACATGTGACGTCACATCACAGATGCCATGCAAGGGCGATTAGACAACACACACCTCAGAGGAGCAGCTCATTACGATACACACAAGGCGCACACACATGCATGCATGCACACACACAAGCATAAAGCTGCATTATATGTCAATGCACATTACATTCACGTGGTATAAAAGCTGCAGCTCAAAGGTTATGGATGAAAGGGGAACATGATGCAATAATAAGGCTATGATGCTACGCCTTATTAATATTGTATATAGACGACTTTTTCCAGTTTCTAACGAGCTTAACCTCGTTTATAATTCAGGTAAAGCTCAAAATGGTAATATTAACAACAACTTAAATTATACATATAACTTTAAAGGTGTCATGAGGAACACACAGATGATAAAGTAAGCTAAGTTTACATTAGCATATATAGCATAACATTAACGTTAGCTAACATTAGCCACTGTAAGCTACTGCTCGTACCAGACCAAGCACGGCTGGAGGATCACAACACCTGAGTGGACTCTATCAAAGACTGTGTGTGAGCCAAACCATGATCTTCAACTAAAGCTAACCTTGATGATGTAAGACTTATGTAAGAACATTAACAAAGGATGACAGCACAATAAGGACGAAAACGGAAAGAATATAACACAACTGCTGCTGATAAAACTGTGTTAAAGGATGCTAAGGAGCATCACGGCATGTGGCATGTGGGCAGGTTTCAGAGTTTACCCAATAGATCTGACTGCAGCGTGGTTACCATTACAGCTAGACAGCACGGGAGCTCATCTGAGTCTGAAGCCCCCGCGTGTCACAAACGCAACCTGCAGACGAGGCTCTTCCTGTCGAGTAAAAGAAGCTGCACTTCTGGATGAAGTCAGCTCATTTGAATCTCAGTGTTTCTAATGACAGTCACTGCAGATGGCAACAGACAGACTTTGGCTAATTCAGCCCCAGCGGCACTGTTCAGTGTGGTGGCATTTCTCTGGACATTTACATAAAAGCAGCTTTTAGCTAATCGAGGGTCTTCTCTTTGAAGGGACAGCGAGGCTGCAGAGCATCTCTTCACAGACACCAGTGCCTTTTCAAGCATTAATGAGGGACGCTGGCCAGGTTTGTGATATGTGTCTGCCGTGATTATGCATGATCACAGGGAGTGGACCCTCTCCAAAGCGCCCCCCCCCCCCTCCCGGCGTGCACCGGTTTCGAAGCACGGTTGCCATGGAGGCTGCCTCATTTCAGCGTGCGACCGCGTGCGAAACGGCTTCATGGCTGGGAACATTACGCATCTGAAGTGCTTCTAGCGGGGAAATGGCACCCAAATTTAGTCACACCTGTTCAGAATTGTAATAACAATCTGCTGGTTTCTCATGATGCAACGTGATCGGCGTGCAGGCTGTGAAGATCTGCTTCAGGCTCAGGCAGAGGAGAAGCTGCTGGCATGACTGTTTAAGCACAAACAGACTACATGTATGAATATGACATGTTTTCACGTTCACTGTTTTCAGGCCTCTTACATAACCAGTTTGTATAACCAGTGCTTGAACTGGGCCAGCGCTCCCTCGTACCGAGTTCTAGCACGTCTGATTCTCTCCCATGAGTACTTGTACTTCTTGTTGAGTACTGCTGCATCCTCATGAAGGCCAGAACAAATCGCTGGCTGAAAACTTCAAAGCTGCACTGATCAATCTCTCTTTATTAACGATGGCTCAGATGAGTGTGTGTGATGTGAAAGGGGTCGCGGTTTATCGTCTTTCTGTGTTTTCACAGCCTGCAGATTTACTGTTTTTCTCTCCTCTTTCCTCGCCTCGTTTCCAGCCTCAGCAGGCAGCTGTTTTCACTGAAAAGCTCTGATAAAAATACTGTAAACTGCCTGCACCGAACAGCAAACAGAGTTAGCAGCTAGCTGTAAACATAGCGGAGCATCTAGCAGAGTCAGATATTTTTAACTTAAAACAGACATAAAAAGGAGTGAATACTGGATTTCTTTTTGGCTGTGCGGTCAAAAGGATGACTCAATATGAATCCTAATGTGCTGGATATGAAAATTTGCAACTGCTGGCTAACATGTTTGCAGCTGCAATATGTCAGCATTGTGCTTAAAGACTTAGACTGACACCGAGTGGCGAAAGAAATCAACTGAGGCAGGTTGAACAAAGGCGAAACATGAACAGAACCCACAATGTCTCCAAGAAAAACTGTGTTAATCAATGAGAAATGTCCTCAGCATGAAGCCTATGGGCAGAACTGACACACAGTTCTCCCTCACTGCTGAAAACATTTGTGACAGCGATGCAAAAGCTTGTGTACTTCATGAATATACTGCATAATAAAGATCTGACGTGGGCTCAATAACAGCAGTCAGACCAGGATGATGTTAAGTCACAGGCTGAGTGCTGGTATTTCAGGCCGGGGTGACTGATGTTCTAAATATTGGATGAGCTCATCTGTGACCGAGAAGAGGCCGGGGAAACGGCCAAAACTAGAAACTGGAGCAAACGCTGTCACACAACGTGCAAACACTCACACATCCACCCACACAGCAGCTACGCAGATGCTCTCTTTTCCTGCCTGGTCTGTCTTACGCGGACAAATGGCGGATATATACGTACACATGCACACAGCCGCACGCTTACTCACGGCCTCACTGGTTAAAGCACATTATAGAAGTGTGTGTCATAAGGAAACCACAAACACACACACACACACTCACTCAGAGTTATCTCCCCCATCATAACATGAAAAACTAAATCCCTCCAGCTGCAGAGGCTTCACGTGTGGCGTCTGCCTGCTCACGTGCAAATTATGATGTCGAGAGAGAGGGAGGGGGGAGAGCGAGAGAGTCACTCAGACCTTGGTCGGTTAAAGAGCTCTGAAATGCTGAACTAACCTGTAATGAATGACACTGGTTCGGTCTGAGGGAGTATCTGCTGCGTTACAGCTGCTGAAGCACACGGTCGCTCATCAGCCGTGTGGGCGGTCAGCGGCGATGACCTCACAGGTCAACCGTCGTGCCGATCTCACACGCCTCAAACGTCTTCAGGTACGCTGAAGGCGCGTAAACACATGTACAAATACATCACACGCAGTACTCGTTATATTTGGAGTGAAGAAGGTCGCCTCTCAGCTCTCGGTGGTTTTGCCTCATTAGGGGTGAAGTAAATGTGGTTTCATGTGACCTTCAGCTATTTTGGATACACCTAATATGGTGACATGTATTGTTAACCACACCGGTCACCACAGAGCTCATCAGCATATCTAAATATGTACATGTAGACATGCACTGTGTGGGTATCTGTGTAACTGTCTGGCTTCTCATTCATCAAGCACACTGCTTAATAAAATACTTCATTTGGTGGAAAACTTCTTGCTACGGTTTATTAATACAACAAATGCAGCTGAACTTTACGGCATCATGGCATCTCGTGAGAAACACGCCAGAGCGAGCAGACGCATCACTTCCACAAGCGATGGAGGACAAAATCCAATCTTTGTCTCCCCAAGTTTTAGAGCCCAGAATTGATTCAGTCACAAAAATCTCTTCTCAGTGTCCAGCTGCCAGAATCAAGCTGAGTGAAGCTGTGAGTTGATTAAAATGTTGATGGACTCATTGGAGTCGCCTTAAATCATTACTGTGTGCTCACAGCCAGTGAGTGAAATCAGCTGCATCTCAGACTGCATTATCTGACTGACTGAGGCTTTGTCTTCGTTGTGATGCTTATACTCCACCCCCTCCACCCCCCCACCCCGCTGACGGCCTCCTGTGCAGCACCTGGCCACATCTGGAAATGAGCACGCTACCAGCTTCTTCTCTGAAAACATCCTGCACAGCTGGGACGTGTCGACAGTGAGACGGCTAGCTCACAGGTGATGAATCCACTGCCTGGAAAGAAGATTTATAGAAGCAGATGTGGCGACGTGAACGGCGCTCAGGTAGCTCAGCTGATGATCACGATGCCGTTGTGTTCATTTACCTGAACCTGAGCGAGGAGTTGATTTCCTTTTTCCTTTTCCCTCTTATTCCTCCACTGACACCACTGCCTCCTCTTCTCCCCCCCTCCTCTTTCTCTGCATTAGGACACACTTGGAGTCTGAGCCAATCACCCCATTTCTCAGCCAGGCTAGCGTGGCCAGTGATGAATCCCTCTAAATCACAGGCTTAACAGCCTGCTGTGATACTGCAGGGACGGGGAGGCTCTGCGTCGCACAGTTAATAGAGATGGATAGATATATATATAGAGAGAGGGAGGTTAAGAAAGAGAGAAACAAGGAAGGTAAAGAGAGCAATGTACAGTAAAGATGACAGAGGTGAGGAGAGACACAGGAAAAGTTTATGATGCCAAAACCCAAAGAGAACGAGATTAAAATAAGTCAACAACGTGGCGCATCGATCGAATCAGCAGCTGGTCGGTGCAGCGCTCCACGTGTTGACTCTCCTGTCCTCCAGCGCACTGATCAGCCTCTCTTGTGCAAACAGACTAAACAGAGCAAAGATGATAACTGGATGTCCCTCAAACAGTGTATCACTCCAGAACAAATCAATTAGTCATTAATGCCTCAGCAGGGAGGCTAAAAGGGAACCAGGAAATGAAATTACTCTCTTAGTACACTTATAATTACACAGACAGGCAAAGTAATAAAAGAAATAATAGCTTGCATGATTTTATCTGGAGAGCAAATTGTTTTATTGTGAGACGTGCTAATCTGTCTTTGAAAGGACTTCCTGAAGACGCAGTGCCACCTCTGACACGGTCGGCCTGTCAGCCTGGATCAGTCTGGATCTGGGGGAAAGACGGAGGGGTGGTTCGGACCTCGAAGAGCTGAGGCCTGAATCCTCGCTCTCACGGCGGTGACACAGTACCAGAGCCGCTGTGATCCTTGAGCTTTGAATAAATAAATAAACCAGATTAAATATCTGGATGTGAATGTCTTTCCTCTGTTAACTCATTCCTGCCAACGCTTCCACATGTCTGACGACTGAATGTCGGTGAGGCGTCAGGAAGCGCAGCGATGCACCGGCAGGCTGGAAAACATGGACGTAAACAAAAAAGCAGGAAGTACTCCGAGCTTTGAAATTCCTCAAGCTATTTGATGCATATAGTGATGACAAAAGTAGAGGTAATTCATCACATTCCTGCAGATCCAGTGTTGCCGTAACTTAGCGCTGCTCATTGGTTTCCAGTATTGTCCACAGTGGCCTTTGGTAGCTCAGCAGAAGCGGTATAAAGTGTATTTTCTGACCATTTTCCTCACAGTCGTCTTTAGATTCTTTAAGATATATGAATAATTTACAAGATATTACTTATTTTTACCCCAATTTAGCATCAATCAGGAGTGCATAAACAACTAACATACATTTATAATCCATCTTTAACATCATGATTCTGATTTTCCATATAATGATTTTGCTGTTTCGGTCGATTCTGTACACAAATGTTTGAGCCTAAAGCCTCTTGAGGCAAACGTTATTCTGGTGTATAAACAGTATTTGGGAGATTGATGATGCGGTTGAACATCATTGCAATCATATCCTACTGCTTTAGTAGTTTTATACATTTGTGAACAAGCAGTTGTAACATAAGTTTGATTGTTTTTAGTACAATTACATTTATACTTAATAAAGTATTGACGTCCTGTACAGTTTAGTCACAGACAGACACTTCTGAGGGTTTCATCATGCAGGGCTACAATCTTATACAGCATTCTTGTTATCCTGCTGTTATCCTCATCCTGCGCATGAATGCTGATTAAAGGGGCTTGAGTAAAGAGTTTTTAAGATGGCTACAGACGGCAGCCTCGTCTTCTTCATCGGCTCGCTGCTCAGACTGTGGGAGCTCTCCATAGTGCTGAAACACCAGAACAGACGCTGTGCTGAGGGAAAGCACTCACATTCCCTCCTCTTCTTCTACTTCTGCCGCCTCAGAGGACAAAACACCCATTAAGCCGGCCGTGTGTTTTGTCAACAGCACAACAACCTGATCAAACACAACTTCCACTGTGAAATTTATCGGCCGTTATCAGGAGACGCAGAGACAGAGATCCAGGCCTGGGGACCGAGCAGCAGACGGAGGACCGTAAACAGGTGACTGGTGTCACACTTCATCATCCATCCCATTAGTCAGGCCCACAACAGGGCGCGATGGAAGTGGCGTGCTAGCAAACCTCGCTCAAGGGCACCACTGCATCAGACATCAGAGCAGCAGCGAGCCTGAAACTCTCTGCCTGTGTCGGACTATCAGTGGAGACCATCAGCGGGAGGATTAGGAGATAAAACAATAATAAACACCAATAAAACTCAAACTTCAGCAGCCCATCATCATCATCATCGTCGCCAGGGTTTCTTTTCACAGTGCAAATGCAGTGTTTTACTGCTGCTTCTATAAAAGGTTTGTTTCACGACGCACCAGAAAGAACCTGAAGTTTGTGACACGTTAGAACGTTAGAGCAAATGCTGCGTCCACACTGAGCCAAAATAACTGAACTAGCAATAAAGGCTGGATCCTAAAACCTTATAATCAGCTGGAACAAGCATGTTAAAGATCCAAAGTATGAAGTTAAGAATCCGCAGACTTCAGTGAATCAAATGGGCAAAATCACAGAGACGACATGCTAAAGTGAGAACACGAGTTTCCAGAAGATGAGACGCAGCAGAGCG
Source organism: Chaetodon trifasciatus (assembly GCA_037975065.1). NCBI lineage: Eukaryota > Metazoa > Chordata > Actinopteri > Chaetodontiformes > Chaetodontidae > Chaetodon > Chaetodon trifasciatus. Next base: position 1,754,437 of record JBBMOE010000047.1, on the reverse strand, counting down.
ATGATCAGTAAGCCGGCAGAGCGTCCTTCAGCTGGAGGCTGAAGTGCTCTTTAGCAAGACGCTGGATCTCTGCTGCCTCCGCCGCTGCTCAACCTCTGCTCCCTGCAGCGAGCCAAACAAAGAGAACTTCCCTCAAGGATAAAAAAAAGAATTCATTATTATTTCATTACGTGTGGCTTCGTATTTCCACGTGAATTTAAAATCACGGCTGCGTTTGAGCTCAGAAGAAGATGAAGGTCCGAGATGATCACAAAGCCTCTCTCCTCCTCTGCGAGGTCAACATACTGTAACAGATGGAAAACTAAGATAAATAATGAACCGTGGAGGAATTTTAATCTGATTAGCGCTGCAGCGATTAGCTGATTGATTATTCTTTGGATACATTTCATACTTTTCTCTGTTTTATCACATAAATTGTAACAAACGATCAAAAACAACCTTTGCTTCTGAGACAATGATGAGCATTTTATGCTAATTTGATAGTTTCATCCCTAATCCTGACATCCAGTGTATAACAGACACAGGCACTAAAATCCTCTCAATGAGGTTTAAGTGGAGATGTTCAATAAAGCTCAGCACTTTAGAGACTCTGAGTCTGATGGAAGGTGCTGAGCTGCTCTGCCGTACAAGCTCGTCAATGCATTGATGGACTCTGTGTTGCATCAAGCCATTAAACTACCAAAGTGGATGCGTGCTCGTGTTTGCGTGTCGATCTGATGCCCTGCTGCAACCTGAAGATGTTTACTTCCTTTCTCATTCATCAGAGAGTGACGAGAATTCACCTTAATCACAACGCAGGGAAAATAATTTGAATAGAGGCGGTGGTGGGGGGGGGAGTAATTCCTGAAACAAAAACAGTTTTTATACCACTAGATGCTATTGTTCTTCAGGACACACACACAGGCACACACACATAAAGAGAATCTCTCAGAGTGCAGAAGCTATTAGCAATCAGAGGCATGTCTGCATTCGTCTCACTTAAGACACTCTGGGCCTTTCAATACGGTGATGATTACGTTCTGAACGAGCCGTTCCACAGAAGCCGAAAAGACTGCGGGAAAAATGAGAAATCCTGCTGCCGGATATTCACAACTTAAGACCACCGCAGCGCTTTCATCTTCTCGGATCAGTGCGAGCGTTGGAGAGTTGTTCCTAACGGGAGGTTCTGAGGTGCAGATCAGAGGAGGAGGCTTTCAGAGGCTGTTCAATCACTGTAACTGGCATGAATCCAGTTTACAGCCACAGCTTTGTGCCCTCCACTTCTTCATTCTCCGAACTTCTCCTACAGTCAAAACATCAACATCTACTGTACGTACTTTGAAAACGATGATATTTTCTCTCTTCCATCCAATCCCATCTCTGTGCTTTGACTCTAACCTAGTTTTCTCTCTGTGTGAGGAGCCCACAGACACTCCACCTCCAGCCCAACCATCCCCCGGGTTTACCTGCCCCTCCAGCTCCTCGCCTGTGTGCTCCAGCAGGTAGTTCAGCCTGGAGAGAGGGACGTCCACCGGGCTTTCCAACACAGTATGTCTTGCTTCCCTGTCTTGTGTCCATATAATTAGAGTGTGTCTCTGCATGCGCAGCCAGGAGCCCACTGAGAAATGTGAAATGGATTACATGGAGCTCAGGAAAGCAGCCAGCGCTGCCAGTAAAATCACCCCCTCCACCACTGATACCAAGCCCTGCCCTTACTGGGCTGTGATGTCATCCCTGTATCCGCTCCCTGTGCAGTGGTCATCACCGCTGGCACAAGAGGAAGATCCAAGTAACTGAACAGCATCGTTTCACCCTCACATCCCCAGTCCTCAGTTTCTTTCCTGCCCCCACATCCTCATCCCTTCATCATCAATAAACTGATGACATATTGTTACCAGTGCAGCTGATTTTCCCTCCAACAAACACGAATACAAACAAAATATGGAAAGATGTGACCCGGCAGAAACAGTTCTGTCCAGCCGAAACACTAACGGACCGACAGCTAATAACTACTAATACTGATCAAGTGGGGAAGGAAGGTTTGCAACTACTCATTATTTTCATGATGCAAACAGTCTGCCAAGTCCAACCTGTCAGAAAACAGTGAAAAAGCACATCCAGAGCCAAAGCTGACATTTCCAGATTGCTTGTTTTGTCTGTTTTTCAGATATCCAGGGAAAGATCAAAAAAGACAAATCAGCAAATATTAATATTTGAAAATAAATGCATATTTGGAAATTTTGCTCCAACAGTGCCTTATGACAAATTGCTGGTTAATCATCTGCCAACAACTAATGACTTTGAGCATTTTCCTGAATATGCCTCTAACAGAAAAGTACAGCTGGGCAGAAAAGCACCGTTAAACTAAATAACATCCCAAAGAAAGACACCTGATCACCTTTAGACCCATCGGCCTGCCAGTGGATCAGAAAGCTGTGCACACAGTGTCCAGAGATATCAAATATGTGAGTGTGAATATTGGGGAAGCATCTCAAATATTTCCATTTGATGGAGCCGTGAAGACAAAAAAACAGCTTCAGTGAGTCGATACTCAGCATCTATCACACCAGACTGTGTGAGAAGATAAATACATCAACACATAATCACCCATAACCTCACACACACCAGGGTGTGGTTGCCCTGGAAGAAGATCTCCATGCAGTTAGCGAAATGAGCTAATCCAGGAGGCTAGTTCCTGCTTTTATGTCGCGTCAAACTCACAGAAACACGTTTGATTTTAGTCGTTTGTGTGGAAAGCTTTAGGAAACTCACTGCTTAACTGCTACTATGAGTGGCTGCAGAGGTGGAAAATCTAAAGTCAGCACGGCCCATCAATGACAAGAACAAGACAGAGGCTTAGAAATACCAGAACACTCCTTTAAAACCATCCCAGTCATGATTTCAGTATTTTGGTTAGCTCAGTAACAAGAGCAGAGAGAGTGTGTTCACAGAGACAAAGAGACACCCACACACTCCAACTGATTTACAAAGACAAGACGCTAATCACAATTTAATCTCTGTCAGATCAAAATGAAAAACAAGAGGATTTGAACCTGACAAAGATCCAGCTGGGATCCAAACGCTGTCTGGTTAAATCAACCTGTGCTTTGAACAGGAGAGACAGGCGGACTCTGGCTCTGACTGTGGAAAAAGAGACGCAGGAAGGAATAAAAAGCTCTGGTTTGGTCATCTGGTACAAATCAACAGCTGCACCCCCAGCATGGGGAGGGGGGGTATATGCAATTCAATTAATGTGTTCTGAAAAGGGCATTATGAATCCAAACAGCAGGAAAGGCAGCAGAGACCCTCTTAAGCATATTTGGAGGATATCAAATGGAGGGCAGACCATCGTGCGCACTGAGCGCCGCATCCACAAACAGAGAAAAACATGCCAGTGTCGATGCTGAGGCTCAGCAGGAGTGAATCCATCCTTCACTGACTGAATAAGAGACGGGAAAGACTGCTGCACCTGTGGGTTGCCATGGAAACCACCTGAATGACAGGCCAGCGGCTGCTTACGCTGCGTAATAAAACCAGGCAGAGTTCAGACTATTACAGCACGACGTGAGGAACAATGAGGCGATCTGCCTCCATTCATCATCTCCTGTAATCCTCCTCCTTTCCAGCGCTAATTGGATAACAGCAGCCACATCCTGCCGCTTCAGTTGGAGGAAGCCTCTGCTCCCACAGCTCCTCTCCACCTCTCACCTTCTCTCCAGCCTCTCACCTTTATACGCACTGCACCTTTAAACTGCTCAGCTGACCCGAGCGGCTCAAAGAAACTGATGTGAGAGCTGTTTGAACTTTGAAAACAGGCCATCCTTCACAGTTTCCGCTCCTTTTCAGCCCAAATCTCAACAAACACACACACACACGCACAGGCAAGCACACACACAGCAGTGGCAGCTCGGAGGAGGAAGATTACATCATTTCTATACGTTGCAGCCATGCCATTAGCTGGACATTGAGATCATGTGTAGGTGTTTCTGCGAGGGCTAGACGAGTATAATCAAACAACAGCTCGCTCTTTGGGGGTGTTTGCAGCGGAATGTCGCCTCACCTGAGCTGAAATGGGAGCTGAGGGCAAAGCCGGGGCTGAACACGACCGAAGACATCGTCACCAGGAGCATCAACATCTTCGTTACCGGCGATGCAGAGCCAAAGGAAAAACTGCAGAGCATGGAGAGCAACTAACTAGGCAGCTCTATTTGTTGAGCACGGCTTCGTTTCTGCTTTCCGAAGCGGCTCCTGGTGATCTGTCAACGCGTCCCTCCATCGTGCCGGTGTGATGAAGACAGACACGCGCTGCTCCTCCGGCAGAAAGTCTCCACAGGCCGAGGCCGGTCCTTATCTTTCCCTTTCCCTCCTGAACTCCTGGATCTGGACTGTCGCTGCAGAGGAGGTGGAGGAGGAGGAGGAGGAGGAGGAGGAGGTGAGAGCTGCTGGGCGACAAAGTCCTGTTTAAGAGCAGTCAAGTTGATCCGGAATTGAATTTCCCTTCGCCGCTGCAGCGACCTGGACGCGCGCACATCACCTGAAGCTCTGTGCCATCAGGACCAGACACGTGACACCTCCGAAAGACATGAAGCCAAATGAAACGTTCAGTTTTGTGTCAGAGCTGCGGGAGCTGTCCGAGGTGCTGACAGAGAGAGCGCCATCTTGCTCCGTAATGCTCCCACAGAGAATTTCTGGAGCGGGTTTTGCGCTCCGTGCGCAGGGGGAGGGGGGCCGTCGGAGGCTGAGGATAGGCTGCTGTGCTGCCTGAGCATGTTCTCATCACTACAGTGCAGCATCAGATGTGGAGGAAGGAGCTATTTTTGCGGGCTTTTATTTGCAGCTTGCAGGCTGAAACTGGCTCCTCTTCACCTGCAAAGCAAACATTTCTGTCCTGACTTTACTGCTCGAGTGTTTGATGCTCCCGGAGGCAGCGCCTGCAGCTGTCTCCTCCTCTCCTCAGCTCCCTCAGTTAGATAAGAGGAGTCAGAACAGAAATCTCCCATGAGCAGCCTGTGATGTAACACCGGGGAAAGGCACTCAGCGGGACTTGGCTCTCCGGACAATCCCCGCTCTAATCCTACTGTTCATACATGTTGGATGAAGCCCCCTCCCCCACCCCGCAACATTCATCCTCTCTCAATCCCCCCCCTCCTCCCCTGCCTCCCTCGCCCTCTCCTCCCATCAGATTGGGTTCCTAGCAGCAGAGGGAGTCAACTTTTCCTCGCGCATCTCACACGCTTACTATGATCGTGCTTCTTCACCCACGCAGGAGCACAGACATGTCACAGGCCGAGCTGAGAGAACAAATCCAGCCTTTGTGGGATTCACCATCATTCTTGTTGTGCAGCCTGCTCTTTGCTGCACGGATGAATAGCTCTGCAATGTATCATTTATAATTAAAGGACGCATATGGATTTTCTATATGTGATAAGGTCGTTCTGCAGGTGGCTGCCAGGATCACATATAGAGAGGCAGCGTAAAGAAACAAGGCAGAAATTAAAGAAAAAGGAAATTCATGTGAGCTGATGTTTTAGCTGACAAATCATGAGATCATTAAGAATGTTCTCTCCCATGTCTGCACTGCTTCCCTCATCTCAATCAGCTGACTGTGCGTCCATATTTTTATTGAAATGCTGACCCTGTTCTGAAGACAACATGTCTCACAGTGAGCCTGTAATGATCCCGCTTAAATCTTTTATTTAGGTGCAACCCTGATTCCAGAGCAGTCTGACCAGAATGTAAATAAAACCAGAATCCACCATTTCTGTCCCAGCGTGTTTGAAGGCTGTGAAAGCATCCACAGTTTCACTTAAGTAGAACTAAAAAAGTATTTGCTGCAAAATAAGTAATAAAAGTAACAGGACTCATTAAGCAGGTAAAATGCCCCCATCAGAGTTATATCACTGAATTATGCATCACGTGAGCAGCATTTCATGGTTGTGCTGCAGATGACTGAGGCAAAGAGTCTTAACTACCTCAGACACAGCGGGGTACCTACGAAAATCTGGATATTCAAAGTAAATATGGCCACCAAAGAGATGTAAAAGAGTGAAAATCTGCCTCTGAAAGGCTCAAGTAAAGTACAAGTACTTCTAATTTGCAGTTAAGTCCTACAGTAGATGTATTCATAGACGGTCAGAGGGGGCTTTCTGTGTCAGTGTCGGCATGATAGACCCCACCTCCACCATCAGACTCCACCAGAGCAGCTCCAGAGTGTGATCCAGCCTTATGTCCAGTCCAGTGAGCTCTGCGGGGTCACGGCCCAGGTCACATCCATCCAGCTTCAGGACGAGGTCTCTGCAGTCACACACACATTCAGCCGTCAGCGTTCGGACTCATCGCTCATGTGCTGCCTTCATTCCTCACAAAGCTAACCAGCTTCTTTGGACTGCAGGAAAACAAAACATTATTACGTTTATACACTCTATAACAGCATCTTTCCATTAATGATTTTCTTCATTTCCCCCCTGAATTGTACTAAAAGCCAACACTGAGGGTCCTACAGTAGCTGGGTGACAGAGTTAAAGAAAAATCTACATTTAATGTCCCATAAGACGTTTGAAGTTGTCCTCAGAGCAGCTCTGGGTTTGTCTCTCCGCTGTTTTGATACTTTAAAGTCCAACACGTCGCTCTAATGTCTCCTGTGGGGGTTTCATTGGGTTAAGATCTGCTGATTATTGTGTTTCTAGACTGATGAATTCAGGGTTTAAATGAACTATGAGCTTGTTTGTGAATTGATCTTGAAGTCGTCATGGAGGTATTTCCACAGAGACAGACTGAACCTGAGTAACGATGACAAACGCAGCTCCTGATCGATCAGCCTTTCATGTGAAAATGTGATTTTCCTCTCATCTCCCTGTGCAGACAGTGAAAGCAGAGGAGTGAGAGGAGAGGATGATGTATGGCTTCTCATCTCCGTCTCTGACTCCATTTCAGCCTCATTTACTTTCTAACGGAGTCACGGTTTGATGAAGAAGAGGAGGAAGATGGTGGAAGGACACAGTTTACGGATGTTAAGTTCCTATTTGTGGACATTTGATTTCTCTGGCAGGAATATTCCTCCTAAGTCTCTTCACTCCTCCTCCTCCTCCTCCTCCTCTTCCGCCTGCTTCACCGTCTCCTCACGTCATATTCCACTCTCTGAAACATTGTGTTGCATGTCTGCTGTTTCCCTGGAAACAGAAAGGAGAGGATAAGACGGATTTCTGGAGCGAAACGGCGGCAGAGGAGATTCTGCTTTCCAGTCACTTCACGTGTCACCGGAAATGTGACGAGCACGAGGTGAACGACGGTTTATTAGCGAACATTCAATTCATGCTCAGGGCTAATTACACCTGCTCCCACGCAGAGCAGCAGCACACCACACGGAAATGAACAGCCATCCACCCAGACACCCCGTCCACATCCACCCTCACCCCTCAGTTCAGAGCTGTCCCTGTGGGGGGTGAGGGAGGATCGGCGTCAGGCTTCAGGCCCAGTTTGAACAGCTCCCTCTGCACACGCTGAGTTACTGCTCTCTGGTTCCACTGGGGGGTTTACAGGAGAGCGCCAACCTCTGGACGCCGCCTCAGCCAGCAGCTCCACCCGGACCCCCTCCGCCACGCCTGTAACTCTGACGCTTTCATGTCACATCTAGAAATTGGCTTTTATTCTGCAGACTGGGAGCATTTTACAGTTGAAACCCTGTCAGAACAGAGCTGGAAACAAATAAAAGTGCTTTGCGGTCAATCTGAAAACAGTGCTGTGTTTAATGGGTCCAGAGAAGCTGTCCTCTGAGATCCGCTCTCAAAGCCTCTTCAGCCTTCTGCTGCCACAAAAGCGATGTTCTCTAAGAGGAGAGATTGTGCTGCTAATAATTAAAAATGGCTAAATGTGAATCATTTACTTTAATGTAGTCTCTCTGCCATGTTTTACTATAATGCTATGCTGAGCCTAACAAGTGGCTCCCAGCCTTGTTCACATGGCCTCAAGTACAGCTGCGACCAGTTCAACCAAAGAGTGATTATCCTTTCAGGGATTTTTGTATTTGAAGGAGTTTTGGATGTCTGAAGAGGTGGCACTAACCAGCCTTTCAGAGAATGAAGCACAAATCAACAAATTGCTACAAAAAATAAAGATAGCTAAATAGAAAATCTTCTTTTTCGGCTTTATTTCGGGGTCTCTTGGTGGTGAATCTCTGTCCTGCAGTCAACAATCAAATACAGCTTCTTGTCCTCTTCTGAGCTGAAGTCACAGCGACGTGGACGTTATGGTTTGATGCAGAGCAAGAGTCTGCACTGACACTCAGACGATAAGACGAAGCATGTGGCGACACACCGGTCAGCCTGCAGAGGACGACACACCTTCTGCACGTGCAGAGAAAACACCTGAGACCGGCTGGGACCAGCACCCCGCACAAGAAACAATTAGAGGGCAGACAGGGAGGCTTAATCATGTCGCCTCGTGTTTGTTTGTGTTGTTGCCTCTGAATCCTGCAGGCAGAGACAATGTCCACGGGGGACACAAAGCGATTCAGAGACAGACACTCAGCAGGTAGAAAGAGGAGCTGTGGATTGTCCTCTGGCTGCAGGGACACAGATATGTCCCAGCCCTGTGAAACGAGTCTGTCGCGGTGATTCTAACAGCAGCCTCCTTATGGAAGCGACAGATTGTTAATTTGCTGAGTCATGTTTCATGAGTCATGAAAACTCATTTCGCTAAGACCCCTGCTGACTGCCCCACAATCTGGAATTAAAAGGAATTAAACTGTTTGTGTGAAAATGAGCCAAAGGGAGGGTTGTAACCTTCCACCTGACTGGTGAATTTACATATTTCTGACTGCCAGTCACATTTACTTTACCGTGAAAAGTTTTGAAAACACGTTGTGTTTGAGATGTCTGAACGTGTGCTGACTCACCCTGCGGCCACTGTTCTCCATTCTTTTCTGGATATTCACTCCAAAATCACAAAATCAAAGAGCAAAGGCTCCTGTAATGTGGATGAAACCCTCTTGAAAACTTTCACCTCCTGGAAGTTTGAAATCTCAGTGAGAGACCACTGATTGGTTGGAAGTGATCCCTCCCTTCTGCCCCACCAATCAAGCATTTTGTCCCGCCCCAACATCCTGTTTCAACAGGAAGTAAGGAAACAAAGCTGGGATTTTCTGTTCTATGTATCAAAAGGTAAAGTGAACTGATCAATTTAACAATGAAGACACGATGTTCCAGAAAACACCGTCACAGTTTTCAAAGTTTTCTTTGGTGGAAAGTGGTAAATATGTCTTTGTGAGGGATCATTCTGCGAGCTAAAACATGCAAAAACACTCCAGCATATGCTCCTTTCAGATGATTTATTACCTTTATAGTTTACTTTCATAACAGCAGTTCATTATTAAAAACAGCTTGATGGTTATTTTTATTTGTTTTGATGCTGATGATGAAAATGTTCAATAAAAAGAAAACTGGAAATTTCCTGCTTGTAAGATGTTATGATGAGATAAAAGTGTACGGAGCTTGTCGAGCCATCTTTACAGCCATACACACAATGGCCACTTTTTTAGGAACACCTGCTCAATCTAATGCATCCCACGCAGCACCTCTGCCGTGAACTCTGCCATCACTGAAAATAAACTCTAGTTCCAAACATGCACATCAGCATTGAACATGCTTGAAGCTCAGTGCTTTTGCTGTATGCTGTCTCTTTGGGGACATTCTTCCTGCACCGAGTCTTGCTGGAATAAAGATATTTGCATGATTCAACATATTTTCACACGCAGTGCAGCGCAGTGGTGTCACACACACTGCAGCAGCGTGCAGATTTGAGTGTTCACACATCACTGGGAAGTTGCCTTCAACACTCGGGCTGCTAATCCACCACGCTAATGTGTATCTGTGAAATGTGACGTCTCAGTTGAATGGCTCTTTATGGAGTAAATTTCAATTAAGCTGCAAGGCTTGTTGGACGAGTCCTTCAACACCCAATTCAGGAACCTTAATGCGATTAATTACACTTTTCTTCATGCCAAAGATAAAAAAAAGGCGATGAGACTGACAGGAATGGAAAGATTTGGGTTTTAAATTCTCCAGTTAAAGGGATGCAGTCGCACTGTATTATTGGTCAGCATCCTCAGATCAATAGCATCAGAGTCGTTCCTTTGAGGCTTTCAGCGAAGTGTGTCCCAACAGCGCGTCGCTCGATAAAAGTATCTGACACAAACACTTCACCTGAACTTTAAGACCGGGTTCACACACACCGTGTGCTGTGAGCAAACACGCTCTCTTCACTGTTAGCTTTCAGATGTTCAGATCTCCAATAATGGTTCAGGATGCGGACTTCCTTCAATAAAATCCTCTGTGATAGCATGTATGAGAGAACTGTCTCCATCCTCAGGACAACAACAACAGATTCCTGTTTCACTGAGCAGGCGCGTCAGCAAATCCAGTCCAGGAAGAAGTCGAAGACAAATCTGAGGTTTTACCCAGTAAATTTTACAATCACGCTTTCCTTTCGATGGGAAGAAACAAAATGCATGCACGTCTATGTCCACGCCTCAGGGACAGACAAAGGATTTTCTGGCACCTGGCTACAGAGATTTACTCCCATTCAGCAGCAAGAACATCAGTGAAGTCTGACGCTGGGTGTTCAGCTCTGGTTCACAGTTCCAGTTCGATCCAAAGCTGCTGGATGGTAAAGTTCTCAGGACGTGGGGACATTTTAATGTTGAAACAGGAAAGAGACAAACTGCCAGCACATAGTTGTCTTACATATCCTTGTATCCTTGTAACAGCCCTGGACTAAATCTACACAAAGGTATGTGTCCACAGATATATAATATATCTCAAAGAGCTCAACATATCTCTCAAATATCAACACCTGAAACAGTAAATGCATCATTCTCATATTCATTTCACCATTCCCATCCGCTCTGCTCGATGACATTTTTTATTTTTAAATTACCTAAGTGTGTATGTATTGTATATATTGTAAATTACCATAGGGTATATAACACTTGTGCAATATTTTTCATCCTCTTGTCCTCTGACTTCTTACACTCTGTCTTGTTGCTGCTGTAACGTGAATTTCCCCCATTGTGGGATAAATAAAGTCTATCTTATCTTATCTTAAAATCTGTTTTCAGCTGGACTGCAGCTGTGGAGAGAAGTCACGGAGGCAGACTGAGACGTGCTCAGGCCGCCCGGCTGGGTGGGAATTCTGATTTCAGATACTCCGGATCAATACGCAGCAGGAATCAAACTCAGAGCATCTGAGCCTACAACAGGCCTGCAGGCATTTGTCCTCTATCTATAAATATCTCCAAGGAGCGCATATGCACACAAAAATCGGAAAAGAAAGAAATCAAAGCCAGCTTCAGGGGTCAGCTGGTCTGTAGGAATCTCTCTGATGTGTCACTGATCTATTGTTTGGATGGTTTATGTTATTTAACACACATGTAGCACACACACATCTGAGTTATGTAACTCTGTCGGCTCTCTCTGCAGAGCCTCATTTCTGTCTGCCAGCTCTCTGGCCTGCAGCACACGGGGGAACAAACCTGATTACCTGCCTGTTGTGATGCTGGCAGGGAGCCGGAGCCTTCACACTGAAATGATTCATCACTGCGACGCTGATTTCTGATCAAAGTGGTGATGCTGCGGGCGGAACAGACTCAGGACTGCTGTGGTCCTCCACCTTCCACGGCAGCTACAGATGTTGAGGGTCAGAGATAATAACTGTCTCTGATGTCAGGCTTCAGCAGCAGTTTACTACAAAGGGCTCTACATCTTAAACATGCAGGTTCAAGGCATTAAATGGGAGAGATGACAGCAGACAAATAAAGGATTTGCTGATTAGTCCTAAACACAAAGCACACAAAAAGCCCTGCCCCTGGAGCCATCAATCAAAGAATAATTAGCGTTTGGTATTTAGAGAGACAGATATTGATATGCAGTAGATGATGGACTGAAAACACTTGACTTTGTGCCGGACCCTCAGAGGCTCCGGGATCCTGGCAGAAATGCAGTTTGGCTGGAATTTTAGTCTCCTTCAAAGCTTTGAGGCATTTCCTTCACGGCTAACCTTGAGAGAAGAAAGCAAAGATCCTTTATTGAAATGACGAACGCTGAACTAAGTGAAAAAACTGCACAGCACGTTATTCTTTGCTTCAGATGTGTGTAAAAATAAGAGCTGTTAGTGAAGTGGTTGTTAAATGAAATGCTGCACTATAGCTGTCACCATTTATTTATGAAATCTTGCAGCACTAATGGATTCATTAACGACTTGTTTGATCTGCACAACAGTTTCGAGCCCCGTGTGAAGGCTGGCCTGCAGTTCAGCCCCATCAACAGGCCGAATGTGGGGTCTGTCCAGTACATCTGCAGAGACACGTCCAGTCTGCAGCAGCTGGATCCAAAACTTTAATGGACACTGGAGCAAGACAGGTGCAAGGCCACTGGTGTCTGCATGCTTCCTGTCTGTGAGAGACGGCACCAGGAAACCTTGAATGTTGAAAGAGGGAAGGATGGGATGGACCTGGTGACTGCTCTGTAGCTAGTAATGATTTCCAGTATTGTCAGAGTCGCTTGGCCTGGTGTCAGACTCAGCTTCTCTTTTGCCGTCACGGTGCTAATTTGTCAAAGTCGTAAACAAGCTGCGGTTCAGTTTCTGCCTTTTTCTCTTCAGAACTTGCAGGCCGAGAGCAGAATGGTCCTGTTTGATCTGTCTTTATAACCTCTGGCCAATGAGAAAAAGCACGCATTCATCGTGATAACAGAGTTCTTGAAGTGCAAATGATTGTGTGAAATTGGAGGGGGGAGCAGAAGAGAAGAGGAATGATGAAACAAGCAGCGGAAACGCAGCAATACTCTGCTTCACGTTGGATAGTTTCACCGTCTTGTCTTCACCCTCTGCTGCCTTCTGTGTGCTGTTTACACAAATAATTCACCACAAACATGCTGCTGATAGCCTGCAGCCCCTCAAAAACACCCTCATTTATACTCACACAGTGACGTGACGTGTCCTCTGAGATCAGCGCCGACAGACGAGCAGGCCGCCGTAATGCAGTCTTGAGTGCATCACAAATTGATAAAATTACCTGTAATTTATCTGGCTGCTTAACAGCCTTTGACCAGCAGGAGGGTTTGTGTGCGCACGACGCCTCGAGAAATGAACCTTTTTGTGAACCATTTGGCTTCAAGGCTTCAAGAAGCTTCATTTCGCCATCATTAGTAAAAAGCAGTAAATTCTTAAGCCCCCACCATCTCATGCATGGGGTGGGATGGGTTCTCCATGATCGATGTCAGCTTGGCTAACATCCTCCTCTCACCCACTTCCTCGATGGTGTCCAGAGGGCAGTCCAGGACAGAGCCAGCTCTCCTTTACAAACAAATTTGTTGGCTCAACTTAAAAAAAACAAGTTACCCGGCTGCCTTAAAATTTTGAGTTAATAGAGTTCTTTAAACTTACATGTAAGTTTTTACCACTTAGAATAATAAGTGAAATTGACTAATTTGAAAGTGACACACAGTTGGATCAACTTGATATTAGGTTAGTCAATAATATTTTTATACTACTAAAAAAGAAATTTAAGGTGTGTGAACTAAATGCCTAGCTGATGAAATGAAATAGAATGAAAATGGCCTCCACAGGGGTCAGTGTGTGACATGTGGACGTGCAGGTTGTCCAAGGCCGTTCTGCAGGTGGAATGGGACAAGAACATGTAGTGCATCTGTAATTGTTTGGTACTCCAAAGCAGCAATCATCTGTCCTCAAGGAAACAAGGGCCACCCCCACTGGGCTCCACTCTCGGCTGGAAAAGCCTCTCCAACATCAGAAAAGTGCTGTTCCAGCGAGTGTCAACCTCTGTGAGCAACTTAAACGTGGATCTACCCATCTGCTGCTGTACTTGGACCAGCCTTTCTTTTGCTGTAGCGCTTGTCCCAAAGTATACTACAAGCTTCCTGCCAAACGCATGACAAGACTGAGAAGATCATCAGTTACTCTGGCTGCTGTCTGGTCTGCTGGCAGGTTGAGCATGCTCATGCAGTGCTCGATAATGCCTCAGCATGGAGGATGTATTGTTGCTGTAAGTCAGCTCCTTTTGACACAGCAGGCATTTCACCTTTGAGATAAAATAACACACAATAATGAAGATTATATGGCCAAATTGTGATGATGTGCAAAAAAAATAGAATCATTCAAATATACCTTCTTGTGAGCAATCATGTCAAAATACTCCCAGACAGAAGAGTTCCCCTTTCTTGGAGGCTGCATAGAAAGAGAGGATGAAATAATTCAATTCAATTCAATTTTATTTATCACAATCACAACAGAAGTTGTCTCAGGACACATATCACAGTACATCACATCAAATATCACAGTGAGCAACGCTGTGACCTTCCAGCTAAGTTTGGTGTAATTGTATGTACCCTAACTAATAGAAGCTCATACTAATAATTACACTATGACTAATAATAATAAAAATTGTTATAATGGCACTAGAACTGATCTACTCATATAATCTAGTTCACTCGCTGAAACACCAACCAACCAGAAGCGCAAGTTTCGAACCCGCTTTATACAGAAACCATACTCGGAATGAGACAGTGACGTACAATGGAATCTAAAATTACTTGTCAAATGTTTATCAATAAATATTTTTATTGATAAACATCGTCAAAATAGTAACACCTTTATGATCCAGGGTTGGATTTCCTCTATGGAACAGGGTTTTCTGGTTTTGAAGTTCATTTCTTGTCGAATGCTGCCCCCTGCTGGAGGAAGTGAGGGTGCAGTCCTGCTTCAAGGTGTCTGTAAAGGTTTATGTACCGATCCAGAGGGAAATACTGTTTTACTGGGATGATCACTTAAGCTGTCAATCTATTTATTCTGACTGCTTTTGTGTGATTCCTCCAAAATTAATAAACTCCCATGATATTCACTGTGCTGGTTACTGAGATGTCCTGTTTGGCAACCTGTTCATTTTATGGCAACCAACAACAACATCGACACGGGACCTTTTAACATCTGCTTCTGTGAGGCTGCATTCAGCACCTCATTGCAATAAAAGCCAGCTGTAAATACTCAAGCAGCATACTGGTTGTAGGTCTGTACAAATGTTGCTAAAATGCTTCAGATCTAGTCTTTATGAGTCAAAACTTGGCTTCTGACAAATTCCACCAATCCCTCGCCTTTGTCAAACTGCTTCCTGCCAGTGAACAGCAGACATCATCCACAGTATGTGGGAGCTAATAATCAAAAATCACTGCATCAGCTTTTTTAGACTCTGAGCCTCATCTGGACCACGAACCTAACACTCTCATCTTGTTAGCGTTTCCCACTCTGTTGCTTTGTCACACTGTTGTTCATCCTTTTCTCTACAGCTGCACTTGACTGTCAATGTTAGCGCCTTTGTACTAGCATGCACGCAGTTTGACTTTCACAGTGTTCAGCTGATATCGACTCCGAACACGGCTGATTAAAGATTATTTTTGGCCGGATTTAAGATAATAACCATAAACTTGGCTTTTGTTGTGTGTGACAAGTGAAATGTCGACTAAGTGTTGTCCGTTTGACAGGCTGACTGACAGCCATCGTTTCAGTGTGAGTCAGGGAAGAAGAGTCCGCTGCTTCCACGAGCCAGAACATCACAAGCTGATTTTTAAGTCTCCTCCATGAACTGAAATGTTAGGAGACCACTGACTGACCGACGCTGCACAGCACGCCTCACCTGCTTACACCTTTCATTAGTTATTGAGAAATTACAACAACAACGGCGAACAAAGTGTTTTTTTCTCATTTTATTTCACAAAGTCTCCACAGATCCGGCGTCACACTAGCACGCTCGGAAGTTCCTGCAAAACAAGAAGAAAACAGACGTTTGCTTCCGAATCCAAACTGTCTGATCTAAACTGCTAAAAATCCTTCGACACACTTTTCTTACTTCCATTATTTTGAAAATCTCTGCAGCCACACTGGTAATCTCATTATCATTGATTTCTAATGTGAAACCCAGTCACAACTTTAAGGAGAGAAGATTTCTTCATTTGCAGGTGGGAAAAAAAAGTCCACGAAAGACAATTTGACATGTTGCAGTCGGGGGAAGGGGACAGGAAATAAAAGGAACGAAGGCTAAAAGGCATTTAGCTGCTTCAGTTTCAGACTGCTGGTACGGTGCATGCTGGCTCACTGTCATGGCCGACTGTACACTGTGATATGTCATCCTCTCTTTCTATGGAGCCTCCAACAAGGAGGAAGTCCTCTCCTGCCTGGGAGTAATTTGACATGGTTGCTCACAATAAGGCATATGCGAATGATCATATTTTATTTGCACATCATCACAACAGTTGAATCACAACGTGTGATAACATAACCCACGTACTGGACCCAAGGTTTAAAAAACTGGGCTTCTTAAGTCAGGGGAGACTTCAAGAGGCTGTTACAAGGCTGAAGTATGAATGTGCAAACATGAACAGGAACTCTGCAGTAAATTCTGCCAGTGGCACAACGCCAGCTCAGGTAGCAGCTTCTTCAGCAACAGCATCAACATCAACATCATCCATGAACAACAGTAAGCAGTCTGTCTCTTTGTTTTGTCAAAATTAACATTAATTGGTAGTAATGTGAGCCATTGTCAATGTCTTTTTCTTTTAACGTTTATTAGATGACCTTTGGCATCTGCTGGACGCAGCAGTGGATCAAAGTAGAAGACGCTCGTGTGCCACAGCAGATGCCACAGTGGAAGTGGATTATATCTAGCAGAGGTGAACCTGGCAAGGACAGAAGATCCCCTTGTCTGCTGGAGTAGAAAGAAACACCAACATCCCCACCTTTACCAGCTGGCTCTCGTGTTTTTATGTTGTCCTGCATCTTCTGTTCAATGTGAACGGGTATTTTCTAAGGCTGGAGAGATCGTTTCTAAGAAAGGAAAGCGTCTGAGCCCCAACACTGTTAAAAAACTTATTCTTCTAAATAAAAACCAGTGAGCATCCTCATCCACCACCCAGTGAAGCAGTGTTTCCTGCGTAACAGTCCCAGTCCCACATCCCTGCACTACGCCCAAAAACAAAGTTTTATTTGTGGAGTTCATACAGGCATCTGCAATCAAAAAAATATTTTGCAAATGAGCATAAACACGTGCGTGTGAGAGAACTGTGACAAAGATTAATGTTTTATTACATACAACCACAGAAAAAGTGTCCAAAATTTGTTTTATTTCTTTGCCCAGCAGGTGTCACTAGTGAGAGCTGGATGGAGCTTCGGGTAGTGAACCTTCTGACAAACCAATGGGCTGCGAAGCGTCAGTGGTCCAGGAAGCCTCAGGAGGAGTCCATCTTTATTTGTAGAGAGGGGTGGCAGAGGACTGTGCCAAGTGTGGTTGAGAGGAGGGGGGGGTCCAGATTGATTAATGTATGAATGTTTGTATTCTTTACTGCATGTTACGGATCATAGGGTCATTGCAATTTATTCCGTTTTGTCACACGTTTATGATAATGTACTAATGGTTGTATTGAATTGGACCTGTGATGTATTGGTGTGTTCATTGAGAAGTAATTACGTTTAAGTTCACTACCCGAAGTTTCATTCAGTTCTCAGTAGTGACACCTGCTGTGCAAAGAAATCTCTTTTGGCCGACAAATGTTTTTTCATTCACTTTGTTTCCCGCTGATCTGTAATAGTGTTGCCGTCATGTATGTTTTTAAAGCGTTTTAAGCGCTATTGCATAATACTACGATATTGTATTTGTCTAATATTCAGAGTAAGTTGCTGCTCCTTTTAAGGTTGTTACGGATTTCCCTTCATACATTTGATGCTTCCTTCAGGTGCGCCGCTAAAGCCCGTTATTCACAAAATGGGGTGGGATATGACAACAGTTGTCTTCGATGTTTTTGTGATTTAGCACTGTTAATCTTAAAATATGAGAAATATCAGACGGAATTGAGATACTGATTAGAAAACATTTTATTCTGGATAATTTGACATTTGGACACGCTATTTCAACGCATGTCTGGTAACTTATTATCCACAAACATTAAGAGAAAGTCATATATCCGACGGTAACTGAAGGTACCGTGAGGGCTTCACGGCTCAAGCTTGACTCCTCCTCGCCTTGAGGTCTCCTTCGTATATTAATTGAAATGCCTGCAGGCGAAGTGGAGGACGGTCTGTCTCATCACAGCCTGTACTTCACCTCTGAACACTTTTTACTGGATCAGGAGGTTTATTTCTGGAGGTGAGGGGAATCACTGCGCCATCATGAATCCGCCCTGTGGAAGATGCAATAAACCAGTTTACCCCACAGAGAAAATAAACTGCCTTGATAAGGTAAGGTGATGGCAGACTAATCCCATTCACTAACACCGATATTCCTGTCTGATAACTTTGATGCATTTGTAGTATGCACATCCCTTTAAATTTAAGATAGGTTACTAAAAATTCTTCTTTTTTCTGACTGACTTTTGACTACAATTCTTATAAGAGTGAGCAGAATCCCTTAATATTCATTCTTAAAAGTTATCAGATGCTTTTTAAAAAGTCCAAAGATGGTTCGTACTAGAGATGCAGAAGTCCTTTTCTCCTGTGTGATGTTTATTTCCAGCTGTTTTGTAAGGCCAATTGTTATTGTTGTTGTTAAAATATGTAATTTTAACCAAAAATGTTGTGTTTTGTACACTTCATTTCATAGTATCACCTTTGTGATGTTTAACCACTGTGTGTGTATCATCAAGTAACACACATAATTAACACAAATGCACAAAAAATGCACATATACTGTGCATACACAAAAATAGACGCACACTAACACACATTAAGGCAGTGATGAGTTGAAACAAACACATCCGGTAGATAAACATTGGCCACAATCCTCTAATTGTTAAAAAAGAGTGCATACTAGATAGGTGTGTGTCATGTGTGTCAGCTTGTTAAGCTGCACTCTCATAATGTGACTGTAACCAGATAAAGACAACAGTCTGGTTTAATTTGATTAATTTAAAGACACAGTCAGTGCAATCGTCTAGCGAGCTCGATTATTCACCAGCAGTTCAAAAACTTTTTGTTTTTTAATTTGCCGCTAAGATGTTTCCACACGTTTAAGGACATTAACCCGATCACATAAATCATGTGAAGAAGAAGCCACTGGGGGAGTTATAGTACTTCAAACCGCCTTGATCTGTACTTTAATTGGGCAGTTGACGGGTGTTAATATGCATCTAAACTAACAATATTCATTCTCATGTGGCGCCTCTGCACTGTAAAAATCTCTTATTGGCTCTCGCTCAGTGCACAGATGAGAAACAGAGGAACAGCTGTGCTCTCACTGGAGGAATGTTCCCACTCTGTCACTGCAAGTTACACTAAAGTTTCTTATTTTAGCTGATACCAAGTCAAATCAGCAAGCCTGAATTAAAGAATTCAGAGGTATTTTTCACAATTTAAGGCAGGCCAGCAGGTTGTTTTTATTCCAGTGGAGAGATTCTCATGCTGTTGAAGCACTGAGCATTTTGCACTTTATCTCTGACTTTCTGCCCTGCTCCTCTCTCGAGTATTGGCACAAAGGTTGTTTCAGCTGCGAGGTATGCAAGATGGCGCTGAGCATGACGACCTACAAAGGCTTCGAGAAGAAACCTTACTGCAGTATGTGAGTGTTTGCACCACACCGATCATCCCGATGGTTCAAATGACATTTATTTCCAATGTGGCTGATACACACAGATGAGCAGAGGAAGCTGCAGTGTGCATCAGATGCCAGAAAATACCTCATTTCTGCAAATATTTGCACATTTTTGACTCTCATGACCACACAGCAGGGCTGGCTCTTCACTGTCTGTCTGTCCTTGTTCTCATTTATTCATGGATAACTCACCTATATTATCCTTCATATGTTAATAATGGACGGAAAAAAAACAGATTGCATCACCAGCAACTTGACTAATAACATCCATTGATGTAAGAATAAACCCACAATTTTTTGTTTTTCCAGTCGAATATATCTCCGTAGAAAATGAGAGGAAGAGGCAGAATGACATGCAATAATTGTATTGCGTATTTTTGATGTACCGACATAAAGCTGTTGATATTCAGATCATCAGTTAGGGTGACTTTAAAGAACACAACATGAAGAAAAATGTCCAAAAAGTGAAAGTAACCTGGAATAAGATCAGTTTTCTAAAGGAGCCAAGGAGACATTTCCTTCCAAGATACCAAAATATATTTCTTTGCAAAGTGTGAAATCATGATCTGTAAACTGTCATGGCGTTTAAAAGATGTCTGATAAAGATGTCTTTTCTTTCAGGCATTACCCCAAAACGTCCTTCACCATCGTGACCGACACCCCCGAGAATCTGCGTCTCAAACAACAGAGCATGCTCAACAGCCAGGTGAGACCCCCGCAGACCCTTGTCTCTGTCCCCGCCGTCCCCCCTGCTCGCTGTCTGCTCTCTGTCGCCGGCGGAGACGCTCGTCATAATCTTGTTGCGTCACCGTGGTTGTCTTTCTGTCTGTCTCCTTCTCTCAGCTGCCATGGCATGGACCAGGACACACCTCTCGTGACAGTTAGATTCCTACAAATGAATCAACCTAAATGCTAAAATTAGCGCATGCTAGCTTGACTTTAATGTAAAGATTTGAGCCTTAAAATAAATCTGAGCTTTATGAGGTGCAGTAGTTTGAAAAAAATCTCCTTTCTTTCAGCCTTTCATGTGGCAGCGGCTCAACTCGGCCTCCCTGACGGCCTTCGCTGCTCTTAATCTCTTAATCTAATCACACTGTTCAAGTCGGCAATTTAACCTGATCAAAGGGATGAGCCATCCAAGTCACGCAAAATTAAAGAGATTCCTTTGCAGTTTTAATTTAACTTCAGGGATTGTCTTGTCACTCAACGTTTGGAGGCAAAGCTTTTCTCCGTCCTGCAAAAGAGAGAAAAGTTTTCAGTCTGAAACAGTTTCTAAAACTCAGATCATCAGTTTGTGCTCTTAATGCTGCATTATGTTTATTTATTTATTTATTTATTTGGTAAAATACAGCACAGCACTGTTGAAATGTCCACAATAAAAGGCCCAAATGTGCTGCTTGGCCTGGTGTCGGTACCCAGATTGTTGAATTTTGGAGATCAAGGCTAGTTGTTTCCCCCTGCCTCCAGTCATGCTTAAGCTAGGCTAATTGATTAGCCTAGCTTTACGCTTAAGATAATCGACTCCTGGTTTCTATCTCAGTGACGGCCAACTGACCACTATGACCTGCTAAGCGAGGGTCACATCACTGATGGGAGATAGCCGAGTTAGCATTATTGCTAGCGGGCCAATCAGTCACATGCTTTGTCTTGCTAACAAGCAAGAGTCAAGCTAACAAGGCTACAAGAAAGTAGCCTACTGACATTCTGCACTGTGACCCTGACCTTTGCCTTGCAGGCTGTCTGTTGGTTGATGTTGGGTTTCTGGTTGATGTTCAATTTTTTTTAATGTCATTTTTCGATGCTGTGAGCCCTACAAACTAAAATCCATTCACTCCCATTGTATTATAGTGGGGGGAGAAATTGAGAGATATATATCTCAACACCTGCACACATTCAGCCAAAAACAAACTAATTGTAATTTGTGTGAACCAGTCAGATAACGAGCATCTTATTGTGCACAGTTCAGTTTCCGTCAGTCTCGCTTTGTCTTTAAAATCCATCACCATCGTCCTGTTTTTCAATGTCCGCGTGTCAGCGCACGCTCAGCAAACAAACCACATGTGTTAAATATTAGCACGACTGTTTGGTGGGAACCACAGAATCGACACACATCTACCCGTCCAGCAACCACAGAGCGCTCTTCACAGGTGAAAATACAGCAACAACAACCTAAATTAAGAGAAAATGCAAATGAGTTTCATGAAACACAGGATGTACATAGTGATGTAGCAGAATAAACGAACCAGTGTTAGCTCATATTACACACAAAAACTCTTAAACGAGACTCTGATGTCTGAAAGAAGAAGCTGATGTAACCACACAGACAAGGCGAGACCGGCTCCATTTTTGGTCGAAACTCTTTTAACCTCTGATGTCGCATAACTATGTTATTATGCTGCACGACTGTTACGATACAAACACCATCATCTAACTTACACTAAAGCTGTTTCCTCCTCTCTGTCCTTTCCTCTCGTCTCATCCAACCAACCCAGTTCATTGTTTATAACCATAAAAGTCTCGCTAGTCAGGCTCTCTCACCGAGGCTGCATATTCCTCATAGCAAGAACATGACTCATTTGTGTGTGTGTGTGTGTGTGTGTGTGTGTGTGTGTGAAATATGTGTGGATCTCAGATTTACTTTCAAGTAAACATTTCGGCTTTGTTTAATGTTGGAACTGTTTCACGCGGGTCTAAACTTACATGGAAATTTGACAAACAGCTGTTAAAAGCGCAGAATGTGTGTGTTTATGTATGTTCACATTTAGCCAAAGTGTCCGTGCAGACTCATGAAATCTGACCTTATAGTCTCGCCGTTGACATCTCGACGGATGCAGCCCCTCAGGGGTCTTTCTGTCTGATGTCAAAGGCTGAGTTTCTTAAATCCTGATGAATTACAAATTTACAGGCGCTCTATAAGGAGGACTTTGAAAAGAACAAGGGCAAAGGTTTCAGCGTGGTGGCCGACACTCCGGAGATGCAGAGAGTGAAGAAGACGCAAGACCAGATCAGTCACGTACGTCCGGTTCGCCTCCGAATCCGCTGAGCATCGAATCATCTAATAGCACTCAATCTTCAGTCCTTCGTTACGTCTGCAGTCATAACAGCTCATTGATTGACCTTCTTCTTCTTCATTTTTAGAGTTTTAGGTGTGACGTCTTTCCAACCTCTCACTCTATTCATGTCTATGTATGTGTCTGCATGTCTGCATGCACTTTTATAGAAATCTGTCTCATAACATGTTAACTTGCTTGCTAAATTACTCCTATGTGTTTCTGATCCCATGCTGCATTCAGGTCAGGCTGAATTTATCTTCGCTGACTCACCTGAGACAAAAAGTGCACCTGTTCCCAACCTGCAAAATAAGTCCCGCAAATTAAAAAAATGTCCGTTTTTGCAGTAAATTATGGACATTTTTCAGATTTACTCTCTATTTTTTGTTTGTTTTTGTGAAAAATCATGTAGTTTGACTTCTTTAGGTCTCTAAAAATGATTTAAATGAAACAGCACACAATTCATAAATGAGTATTTTGTAAAAGTAGGTTGCAAGTAGACAAACTGTGGGGTCACAAGTAAGGAAGCTTGGAAATCGCTGTCCTAGTGGGAATTACAGGCAGGACATGAGTATTTTTCCAGTCACCAATGTGTCTGTTGCTTCGCACTTTGCAACAGTGGGATACCAACACACCATGAATGCAGTGTAGAACTCCATGTTTTGTAGCTGTAGGATGAAAATATGCATGAATCCAAAACATAACAAACCAAATGAAACCGTTTCACTGCAGTTTAACTTCAAATTCATGTCAGCGGTCTCCAAAGAATTATGGGAGTATAAGATTATTCGCCTTCTTGCTGAGAGTTAGCTGAGAAGATTGACACCACTCTGATGTCTGTAGGCTCAATATGACACCAGAGGCAGCAGACGGTTAGCTTAGCTTAGCATAAAGAAACAGCTAGCCTGGCTCTGGCTAATGGAAGCAAAATCTGCCTGCTAGCACCTCTAAAGCTTGAGCTATATCTCATTTCCCATTGAAACACTGAAGTGTAAGAATGACAGTTGTGGAGTTATGGGGGGTCGGACTATTTCTTGGGTAGGCACAGTTACTTCCTGGAGTCACCGATGGCCAGGTTAGCTATTTGCTCCTGTTCCCAGTTGTTTTGTTAAGCTAAGCTAACCAACCACTGGTTGTAGTTTCATACTTAGCGTAAAAGCTAACTCAACAAGGAAGCGAATAAAGTCTGTTTCCCAAAAAGTATTTTATTTTTATGTTCTAATTAATCTTCCATTTCAGGCTCTTTACAAGGAGGACTTTGAAAAGAACAAGGGCAAAGGTTTCAGCTTCGTGGTCGACACTCCAGAGATGCAGAGAGTGAAGAAGACGCAAGACCAGATCAGTAATGTGAGTGCAGTACCCCTGAAAAACATCTTAAAGGGTCAGTTCAACCAAAATATGACCAACCACTAGCGAGTGACATATGGAAAGTAACCAAGAGCTTAAGTACAATTTTGAAATATTTGTACTTGAGTTTTTCCATTTTATGCTACTCTTTACTTCTACTTCAGCATGTTTCAGAGATAAGTATTTTTGACTTGTGTTTGTCATGTTTCTGAATTTTCTTTTTCTTTTTCCTGTGTATTAATCTCACGACCGCTCAGATTTACCCGGTGACCCCTTGGAGGGGCGCCACCCATAGTTTGGGAACCACTGGATTAAACTAACTGTGCTGTATATAAAGTCGCTAAAACTGGCTCCACCTCCAGCAGCTACAACAGTAAAATGCTGCTTACACATTGATGTTATTAATACTTATAGTATGTACTTTTACATGTAATGGAGTATTTCTGGTTTTGGTATTTATACTTAAGCTGCAGTAGTGGTTGCTACAAACATTAATAATTAAGTATTGAAGAAATATGCAATGTTTTCTGGCTCTGGCTCAGGATGCTAGTTGTGTCCCTTTGTTTCCAGCTGTTGTGTTAAGCTAAGCTAACTAGCTGCTGGCTGTAGTTTCATATTTAACATACAGACACGAGAGAAGAATTAATCTTGTCATCTAACTCGACAAGGAAGCGACTAAGCATGTCTCCCAAAATATCGAACATTTCCTCTAGTTAATTCCTGAAAGTCTGTCTAATCTGTCTTTGCAGTGAAACATCTGGTCGATCGCACTGCAATAACAGTTTAAGTGTTCCACAAATTATGGAGCACAGTGTTTTTTTCCATAAGGGACAAAAAAACAAGCATGACGGCCAGATGCTCGCAGCAAGTCGAGACATTTCCCCGAGACACAGCGGGAAGACATCACGGTCCAACAACAGGAGCCATTTCAGGGCAGGGCGGTGGATTCGAGGACCGGCTCGGTCCACAAACTGAGACGCGAGCAGAGAGGACAAACTGGTCCACACAGCGGTGAAGGATGTCAGAGTGCAGCCCTGCAGAGACACACAGCACATTTCAGACATTTCTCCCCGTCCACCGACGAGCAGCTGCCCTATATGGTCAAAGTCTCTCAGCTGTGGACAGCTCTGCTGCACACACACACACACACACACACACACACACACACACACACACACACAGCACCTCTCGTGGGAGCGCTGGTTGCATGAAGGAATGACGGGTGATAAGCTGCATGTCAAAAGAGCAAAATACAGTAACCTGATTTTCCACTGGTGGTTTTATGTCTTTATCCCTCACTCCTCTCTTTCTTTCTTTCTTTCTTTTTTATTTGTTTGTTTCTTTTTGTATTTGTTTGTTTTAATTTTTGTTTGTTAGTTTCTTTCTTTCCTTTTTTTATTTGTTTTTCTTTCTTTCTTTCTTTCTTTCTTTCTTTCTTTCTTTCTTTCTTTCTTTCTTCCTCCTTACTCATCTCCCCCTCCCTGCCTCTTTCTTTCTTTCTTTCTTTCTTTCTTTCTTTCTTTCTTTCTTTCTTTCTTTCTTCCTTCCTTCCTTCCTTCGCTTCCTCCTTTCTTTCTTTCTTTCTTTCTTTCTTTCTTTCTTTCTTTCTTTTTCTTTCTTTCTTTCTTTCTTTCTCTAGTCCTCCCTCGTTCTCTCTCCCTCCTTCCTTCCTTCCTCCCTCTTTCCTTCCATCCTCTTTTTGTTTTTAGTCCCTCCTGTCTTTCTCCCATCAGTCTCTTCCTGTTTTCTCCTCCTGAGGTCTGCTGAGGACACAGAGGGCTGTTCCTTCTTTTCCTTCTTCAACATCCAGTTTTGTGTGTGTGTGTGTGTGTGTGTGTGTGTGTGTGTGTGTGTGTGTGTGTGTGTGTGTGAATACCATAAAAAGACAAAAACAGTAACAGTCTGGACAACCTTTGTAAGCAAAACTCTGCATGTTCAGGCTGAACCTGTGAAAGAAAATCCATTTTTATTGGTACTTTTCAGCTTTGTGCTTCTGTTACTGTAAGAAGAGGAAACAGAACAGATCATGAGGTCTTCAGCTCTTTGGTGGTTGGAGGTTTCTTCTGTACTAATGCTGTTGCCGTTGCAGCAGAAATAAGCATCTCAGGAAGCACCGCCTCTCAGCACCTCCTAAAATGGTGAGCTGCTTCTCACACAGGGCTTGACTAACGTGTGTGTGTGTTGCTGCCTGTGTGTGCAGATAAAATACCATGAAGAATTTGAGAAGAGCAGGATTCGAAGTGACGCACCTCCTCCTGAAAATAGACAAGGTGACAAGGCTCATTCATACTGCTCTAAAAAAACACATTTAACTGTATATGTGTGTTTTAACTGTGTGTGTGTGTGTGTGTGTGTGTGTGTGTGGGTGTGTGTGCAGATGAAGGCCAACCGTCAGGCCCTCAGACACTCAGTCAGCCGGTCGGACAGATGCGTCCTGCAGCTGTGGCACCACCTGGTGGATTGGTAAGGGCAATGCATAAGTATGCACTATATGGCCAAAAGTATGTGGACACCTGCGCTGTACATGCAATGTGACTGTCAAGCATGTCATTCTAAAACAATGGGTGTTAATGTGCTGCTATGACAACCTCTGATGCTCATGAGAGGGTCCGGCTTTGTTGTGGTCGTTTATTTGATTTGTTTGAGTTCATACAGAACTTCTTTAAAGGTCCACTGTGTGGGGTTCAGGGGTCTATATCCCTAAGCATGTTTTCAGTAGTGTATAATCACATGAATATAAGAACTGTTGAACCTTAGAACGAGCTCTTTATGTCTACAGAGGGAGCAGGTCTTCTTCTACAGTCTGCCATGTTGCACTGTCATGTTTCTACTGTAGCCCAGAACGGACAAATCAAACACTGACTCTAGAGATTTGCCACTGTAGGTTCTCCTAGTGCTTGGAAAGCGAGGGGCGCTCGTTGGTTGCAATCTGCAATGTCACCACTAGATGCCATTAAACCCTCCACACCGATTCTTTAATGATGCCCAAAGTGTGTGCACGTGTGTGTGCATGTGTGCGTGCCTCACTCAGTAGGGAAATTCAATGCAAATGAAGCAGTTTGGACTCTGCGGTCTTTATGTTACAGTGCATGTTCAGGTGTGTGTGTTTGATTCGCCCCCACAGAAACGTTACCAGGCCGTGTACAGCTACACGGCAGCAGAGGGAGATGAGGTTTCTCTCCAGGAAGGCGATCTGATCTTTGACGTGGAGCAGATAGACGAGGGATGGATGTTCGGATGCAACCAGCGCACAGGCCAGCGAGGTCTGCTGCCCGCTAACTACGTCCGACCTGTGTGAAGCAAACACACCTGCGGGTCTCACCTCCAGCACCAGCTGCCCTGTGAAACTGCTGCCACCAACCACGATCAGGCTAACGGAAAAGTTTTTAATTTCCCCGACAGGTTCTGCTTTGCCTTTTTATCAGTTGTTTCTGGTTTGTTGAAGAATTAAACAATGATGCTAAAGGTTTATGAAAGTCTAACCCACAAACCCACAAAAAGAAAGGAAAGCAGAGAGAATACTGAATAAATCTACAGTTTACAATAATTCACATGTAATTTTTCATCTTTCTCAGGTAACATTTACCTTTCCATACACGTCCTCCAGCAGGTGCAGCCCTGACAGAAACAGATGCATTGAAGTGTAAATTGTGATTTTTTTTTTTTTCCTGCAGTTGAACCAAAGAATTCATGAGCTGACGTTTTCTAAAACCTCAACACTAGTTTATTATATTGAGAGGAAATACTGTGCATCATGTAAGCGGATTTGATTAAAAATGGAATATTCAGCTTTGTGGGTTTTTTTTTTTTTCATTTAGGAAATGATAAACGCCACAGTACTGTACAACATATCAATACCTTTATTCAAAAACAGATTGCACATCATCAAATCACTCTATGGAGTAAAATTTCACTTAATCTAAACTGGTTATTTAAAATAAGGCCAAAATCTTTATTTACAAATGACATTTTGAAACTTGAAATGAAACTTTAGCACCATGTTTTTTTAAAAAAATCACACAAAATCAGACATTCACAACACAAAGAAGGTTGTAATAATGGACTGGCTCAGAAGCTTTTTGGTCTAAAAAGTGTCCTCTTCAAGAAGAACAGGCGTCGCAGCAGAGAAAAAGGCCACTCGTTTATCAATTTTAGTATGAAGCTTTGATGGCAGCCAGTTCAGCTGCTTCCCAAACAGCTCAGGGTTTCTTCCTATGGCGTCCTCACACAACCTGCAGGGCAAAGACAAACACACAGATTGCTCAGAGGCTAATTGGACTTTGGTCAAACTGTCTTTGGTGCGCATGTTCACAATCCTCTAACGCCATCACACCAAAAGTCCACTTTGTCCAACATTCAGTACCAAACACCTGCAGAATCTGTGATATTTCAAACAACCTTCTTTGTTTAGCACTAGTTAGCAAGTGTTAGCATGCTAAAAAAAAAGATGGTGAACATACCTGTTAAATGTCAGCATGCTAGCACTGTCATTGTGAGGCTGTTAGCATGCTGTGTTAGCATTTAGCTCAAAGTGTAGGCGCAGACTCAGAGCTGCTCGGCTAGCACGGCTGCAGACTAGCTTCCTGCCGTGCATGGCGCAGCACATCCACCACAGTAGAAGCAATTCTTTCCTTTTAAATGACTCGTAATCGAGAACTAAATGAACCAGCAACGTGTTTACTCCACTTGTTTGTCAGAAAATTAACGTTCAAATCACCACACAATGCAGCTCACTAACATCTTAATCCTAAAAGGTGTAATTTTAATCTGTTTCATATACAAACACGCCACTGCCTATCACCTTCCTACATATACATAATAACGTAAAGCTCACTGGAACACCCTGGCCTCAGGTCACAGGTCCAGTAGTGTGAGTGTAAATAACTCCAAGTCTTTAAAGGAGCTCTGTAGACTTAATTAAAACTGCTTAATCGTGTGTGAACACAAACAACATGCAAACACTCTCACATGCTGCCCCGCAGTACATATTGCAGTGTGCTAACAAGAGACGCACGTGATCCACCGCTGACGCAGCAGAAAGCACAAAATTAACATGTTAAATGGCGCATAATGACGCCTGAACTCAGAATTATCGAGGTCATCATCACACAAACACGGGAACACACCTGAAGAGGGAGTACGGCTGGCTCTGAAAGATGAACACGTCCCTGCAGTGATGCTGCGACGGAGCCCTCAGGACCGTTAACTGACGAGAGGATTGACAATAGTATGGAGGACAGGTCAGATACTGGTATTATTATTCCCATTTCACTCTGATTTCTTCTGCCTAAGCATTCACTGACACAAGGTGACGTCGCTATCAGCCTCAGGTGTTCTTCAAGTGTGTGTGTTTGTTTTGAGTGTGAAGTCTGAGGTGATGAATGAAAATAATGCTTCAGTAAAGCATGACTGTTCCACCGAAACACAGGTAAGAACATGCCGGCACGTTTCAGCCATGAAGGCCGTCTGTGCGTTTTTGTTTTGATAATTAGCAAATGCTAACAGGCTAAGCTAAGAACATGCTAAACATAAGCATGTTAGCATTTCTGTTCAATTCGCTGATCAGATTATTGCAGTGTTTTCACAAGGTTCCAACATTTTCACTAATCTGGTCCTGCTCTGAACTTAAAGACATAAAACACAGTTTTCTGCGCAGTTTCTTTTTGTTTTTCATGCTTCGATTCTTTAAACCACTTAAGCTTTCTTTATGCAACACTTTCACTTAATCGCTGAGCTATAATTGGTTCCCTCGACAAATTGCATAAGTTAAATATCACAGAAGGAATGAGGGGTTTAAAGGCGCTGCGGCGTTTTGCTGACGTCGGCACAATCCGAAAGGGAAAAGATTATGCTGCATTATGTTTTACTCACTAAGACGTTGGTGTGGAGCTAAAAATAAAGCTTTCAGAGTAACAGCTTTAACTATTACGAGTGCAGTCAGGGAAAAAATGAACCGCAGAACTCCTGAAAACGTTTTTCCCATCACATACCGAGTCCATGAGGATTCGCATGTTGCTGCTTCCTCCGAACACAACAACATCATTGTCTCTTCCCAGGCAGGCTGTGTGACACACCCTGAGGAGGACGAACAAGGAAGTAATGACACTGATTTTACTATGAGCCACAATCACCTCTGACACACCAGACTGTCAGAGCTGAAACTATGACTGATACCATGAGACACTTCAACAGGAAAACAACTCATTTAAACTAGCAAAGAATTTCTAGGAATAAAAAAAAATATCATTCTGGTGTTTTTCTTCAGTGTGAGCAGGAACATGAATGAACTACCTGGGCTTGTCCTTGTGTGGATGTGCCATCTTGGTCCACTCTCTCCTCTGAGTGTTAAACTGCCAGGCATCATCTAACAGAACGAGAATAAAGATTAAAGCCACAAAGAGCTGCACAAACCACTTGAGCGACTGAGTTTTTAGAGTCTTAGTCAAGAAAACTGGGCGGGTTATGACAGATTCAGACAATTACAGTATACATGTACATAAACAAAATGTTTTTTCCTGATAGCTTCCTGAAGCAGAACCAGTCAAACGACACAGAAAACAACCACAAAGATGCAAGATGATACAAAGAGATGCAAAGCGAACACAGAAAGACACAAAACAAGCACAAAGTGTCTCTTTAGAGTCCCCCCCCCCCCGCCCGGCTCCTCTATGTTGTCATCTCTGCCCAGCTGTCTCAGAGTCCATCCATGGATGTAGACACTGATGCTTCTTCTGTGGCTGAGACTTACTCAGAGTGTTTCCATCTGTGCTGAGGCCTCCGTATATGAAGAGCGTGTCATCTGATATGGGCGTCATGGTGAACATGGAGCGACCCAGAGGTGTGCAGGACTGGGAGAGGTCACTGGAGGAAAGTGGAACACAGCGGTCAGTGAATCACTGGAGTGAAAAGCTGTACAAATCAAACCAACAATGAAGAGGTTCCCACTGTGTGAGTGAAAGAGTGAAGGCAGTCTTACATTTGAGTCCAGGTCCAGGTCTCCAGGTCCAAGCAGAACAGGTCCAACTCAGCGGTTTCCTGCAAGCATCCACTCGTTTTTAAGTCCTACAAGCGGTTCATCTCACGTGTTCACTCACTATAATACCCTGAGTGTGTGCCGTCAGATGCACTTTATGGCCAAAAGTATGTAGACACCCGAACATTTCACCCGTGTGTGATTGCTGAACATCTCTTTACAAAACTATGGGCATCAACCGGCTCCTGTAACAGTCTCTGTTCTTCTGGTTCCAGGCTTTGCACCAGATTTGGGAGCACTGCTGATGCTGGGTGATCACGCCTGGATCACAGTCGGCGTCCCAGTTCATCCCAAAGCTGTCGGACGGGGCTGAGGTCGGGGCTCTGAGCACAAACCCAGTTCTTTAAAGATCGGGCTTTGTGCATGCGTGCATGGTCACGCCACAACAGGAAAGGGATGTTGAAACAGGAAAGGACCTTCCCCAAACTGTTACCACAAAGCTAGAAGCACACTATTGTCTGGAATGTCTTAGTATGCTGGAATGATTAAAATTTTAACTTTATTGGAACTGAGAGGACAAACCAGACCACAAGTTCACAACAGCATGAGCACAGGGGTGCCCACATATTTTGGCTATATGCTGTTTATATAAATATATAAGCTGCTCAGAGAGGTCAGGTCGACTCACCACGCCACCAGAGATGTAACCTTTGTTCCCCAGAAGGGCACTGGCATGGCAGCCTCTGGGGGACGGAACAAGACCCTGGACAGAGCAAAAACAACAGTCTAAGCGACAATCATCCCTCCATTTGTTTGAGAAAGTCAAATCATGGCGTCCTGCTCACCTGAGTCTTCGGCATGCTCCACGTTGCAGTATGCGTGTCGAAGACATTGACTTCATTGTTCCAGCCCCAGCACCGTAATAAAGCATTCCCAATGGTTGTCTAGAAGACAGACGGTAACCACACGTCAGCGAACAACAAGGGATTATCACAAAAACAGGTGACGAGGGAGAGAATACAACATCATCCACCAAACCGAGGAGTCACAACATCAGTTAATTAAGCTCCTGTGAGACAGTTAAAAGCATTTTCTCTTATAATGAGCGGCTGTTGTGATGTTATTTTTTGTTATTGTTTACCCAGGACATCTCTTCTACGATGAAGCTTGTCGACGACGTGTTTCGAACCTCCCCGACAGTCTTACATCCGTATCCACCGAAGTAGATTAATCTGCAGCAAGAAAGAAATTGATTGACAGGTGAAACGGCAAGAAAGTATCGTGAAGAATCAGATGAAATCCTCCTTAGAAAACTCACTCTCTCTGCTCAGGCGGGACTGACCTGTCTGCGCTCACATGGGACTGACCTGTCTCTACTCAGGCAGGCGGGACTGACTCTGTCTCTGCTCAGGGAGGACTGACTCTGTCTCTGCTCAGGCGGGACTGACACGTCTCTACTCAGGCAGGCGGGACTGACACTGTCTCTGCTCAGGCGGGACTGACCTGTCTTTGCTCAGGCGGGACTGACCCTGTCTCTGCTCAGGCGGGACTGACACTGTCTCTGCTCAGGCGGGACTGACCTGTCTCTGCTCAGGCAGGCAGGACTGACCCTGTCTCTGCTCAGGCGGGACTAACCCGTCTCTGCTCAGGTGGGACTGACCTGTCTCTACTCAGGCAGGCGGGACTGACCTGTCTCTGTGTACCCAGCAGGAGTGTTTGTTCCGCGGTGACGGTGTCGTTCCCTTGGTGTCGGTCACCGTCTTCCACGAGTAGCGCTGCTCCGTGAGATCAACGCTGAACATCTGCAAAAAAGAAGATGAGATCAATGAATCAGGCTCAGCAAATGACAAATCTGAGACACTGAAAATACTGTGTCATCTTTAAAACCATTCTTGTCTGATGATGACCAAGCTGGATAATCTTCCCTGTCTGGTATGAGCTTGGAAAAACTGCATTTTTACAGTTCACACCCCGGGCACCACCTTCAGATGGGGCATTTGAATGCTGCAAGCTCTCCTCTTTACTCACTGTACCTCAAGAGACTTCCTGGTTAAACAGATAAAAGGACTGTTAGCTAACACACAGAACTGAAAGGCAAGAGGCTGAGAGGCACCTATTCTGAATGTGCTGTACACACATCCAAAAAAAAAAAATAAAAAATGCTGCTAAAACCTGAATAATGTCAGGATACCCAACATGTCTTGATTGGAAAATTCTACATTCAGAGCAAGACTTGAAATATCCAACATTAATATGTTTTATAAAGTCCAAAACATTGTCCTATTGTAAAAACAAACATTTCTAAAGCTAGCAGCAGCAGCAGCAGCAGCAGCTTCAGCCACGCTAACGGCTCCGTATTCAGGCACAGCAGCGCTTTGAGCTAAATGCTAACTCAGCTAGCATGCTCACAGAGACAGCGCTGCATGCTGACGTTCACCATCGTTTGGCGAGTTAGCATGCTAGCATCTGCTAATTAGCACCAAACGCAAAAGCCAGGTGAAGGCGGGGAATGTCATTCGTTTTTCAGGGTCGTAAACCAAATCATTTGGCGAATTTAAGCTTTTTTTAGCTGATGAATGACGGGGCTGGATTCAAAGTTAATGATCACCGAGGCTATTATTCATCCTGAGGCGCAAACATGGAAGAAATTTCATGTCAATCTGTCCAATAATTGTTGAAATATTTCAGCGTTTTCTCACTTGTTTTATGCAACACAAGAAAAATACACCTCTGAATGCTTCACTTTGATAACATCAGTATAAGTACAAGTTGTGCAACATCGTGTGGTTTCCCCTCCAGTATCTTTACTGTGACGGGAACTTGGTCTCAACTTGCAAACCAGGTTATAAGCAGTGTTTATGGTGCAGCAGACACATTTGGAAGTGCCTTTGGAGATTTTTAAATGTCTTCAGGACAGAAGTTCGTGTGTTTTTGTCTCAGCTTGGAGACCCAAACAGGCTGATGGGACATTAAAAGGCGCAAACCGACTTGAAGCCCACTGCTTCCACCTGCAGCCAGGGGCCCCGGCTCGCGCTCGTCCGCGGCGGCTCACCTTGTTTGTGTACCCGAGGCTGTCGCATCCTGCAAAGATGTACAGAGTGCCGTTAACGTGAGAGCCGCAGAAGTCTGATAAATCTGGCGGTTTGTCTCCAGTGATCTCCCTCCGCTCCCTGCCACAGAAACACACACCGAGGAAGAGGAAACAAGCTGAACACACACACGTAAATGTAACTCAGACATGATGAGACTTGGCTTTCCACTTTTCAACTTTTATCAAGCAAACATGCTCTCAGCTGACATCCACAGCCTCGGTGTCAGCGTGACACAGGGCTCATATCAGCCGATAAAACAGCCTTCTTTCTATCTCACCACGTCCCGCTGTCCAAATCACAGAGCCATATCTCATCACTGGGCAACATGACGTCCTCTGCAGCAACCACCTGTGAGGAGAGAGAGGAGATAAAGCCATGTTTGAAAACACGGCGTTCCTGAGGCCATATCTGCCGAGTGAAGCCACCAAAGATGCAGCTTTTGGATTTTAAGTTCAGATCCATCACCATCTAACTGGATTGGTCCAGTTTGACGTGTTCTGCTCCTCTGCAGACCGTGCTGGATATTGTCCCCATAACAACAGTCAGGATGCAACAAGATATGTGAAAAATGTTTTCCTGTTCAAACATGCTCACGCGGAGACAGCTCGGTTGTCATCGAGCTGCTTTTGAGAACATTTCTGAGCGTTTGTTAGGTCAACACTGATCTGTGTGCAGACGTACGCCGAGTTTAAAAAGGTGTCGTTGAAGAGGCTGTAGTTACTGATGAATTGTGTTGTCTTTTATCAATAATGGTACAAAATAAAAATCAGACGCACCTCATTATAAAACAACACATCCATCAAAATGATCACAAAACCAAATCTCTGTTGAAGTTCCAACAAAAGTTAACATTTATGAAGGGAGAATTTATTTAAAAAAAAAAAAATGAATAAAAGGCTCATTTCATCATGTCATAAGAGAGAGTAGTGGAGTAACTGAGGACACATAAGGGAAAAAAAGCGATGGAGACTTGTTTATCCCCTCGCGGATCTACCTGCGCAGGTACACGTATCTCACCTGGTAACCTCCCCACACGTACAGCGTGTTGTTGTCTATGAACGCCGTGTGGCTGCTCCTCTCCAGCCGGCTCACCGGGGCGCTTCCCTCAGCGGCATCCATCCCGAGCTCTCCGCTTCTCCGCCCGCTGAGCAGCGACTCGCCGCTGGAGTGAAACCCGACTGAAAGTGTTCCCAGAGGCGGGGAGGAATGCGGCAGAGGAGGCGGCGGCGGAACGCGGAGCGGACACCTGATCTGCGGCTCCGGCTGCAGGGACAAAAGCCGACTGGATCGGCGGGTTTGCGGAACGTGTTTTACAGGCTCGCTGTCATCACTCACTCCTCCCATCAGCTGCTGTTGTTGTGCAAGTTCACTTCCACGGTGCGCTCAAGTTCACGAGTTCATCCATGTTTTTCTTCTAGTTTGCGCATCATCGCTGCAGCTAGCGTCTCATAAAGTGAAATATTTAAAAAATCCAACGTGTAAACTATTATTGAGGTTGAGGGTTAAAGAGGGACACGGGTGTGACTAATTAAATTAATGAGTGTGTAACATCTCTGAGGCCCCTGCAGGGCATCAGTATGGAGCCTGCTGGCAGAATGACAATAGAGAGCAATCAGTGAGTGATTGGAGGCACCTGAGGTTTCCTCTCTGAGTCAGGTCAAACCAGGAAAAACGCGCTGAAGTACTTCTACTCTAGTACAAACTGACTGTACTTGTACAGTGTTTCATACCCTCCCTGTGCGGTGAACCGCACGCATCTCCATGTTTGTGATGAACTGATGGGAGAAGTTTTTCTTCATGTCTGGAGAAAATTCTCCTTCTTCATCTGAGTAAAGTCTTGAAAAAGCCACTTGGATGAGCAGCAAGATGCATCATCAGAGAGCTGGAAACAGGCTGTTTTCTTAGTTAGCAGCACCTTGAATGTGCACTTGAGAATACTTAAGTAAATGTACTTAGTCACACTCCACCAGAGCAGCTCGGCTCTATCAGCACAGACCATATTCATATAAAATACTGAAGATTCACACAATAAGGAAGTTAAAGAAATGGGAAAAAACACCCATAAAATTCAGTCTAATGATCTGTAATTCAGCTGCGCCAAAAACAAGAGATTCAAAAGGAAACACACGGACATTTATTTCAGAAAGGTCATTTTTACATCGCACATCAGAGGTGAAACAGGAATAACAGTACTGCAGTATTCGTCTGCATATCTGGAAATGGATCTGATCGGTAAACCTTCACTGCGGATTCTGCAGAAAGAAAAAGTTCTGTCTTATTTCTGTGAGTGTGATATTCGAGAGGCGAGGGCCGAAGACGAACGTGTGAGCGATGCAGGCGTGTCTGTTAGCTTCTGGGTCGTTCCACCTGCTGATATTTCAGCTAAGGTCTAACTGAAATATGAGTTTCACAGTCGGCGCTAAGTGCAAATGTGCAAAATGTGTTCTGACTTCAATCATTTCCCCCACAAATGTTTGAAAAATGTTTCTGCCGCACATTTAAGATTTGTTGACTTGAAATGTCTGATGGTGTTTGTTCTTCAAACCTCCGCTCTGAGCACACGCACATCAAAGCCGGCCGTAGGATTCAGAAACAGGAGAGGAAAACATTCCACAAAGTCGTCTTGGCGGTTGATTTTTACTAATCTAACGCAGCAATGTTATTTCACCTCCTGGGAGCTCCAACAGCCGACGTGATGCTTTTGGCCCCGAATCAAAGACACACCAAGAGGAAAAATAACAGCGTAAAGCTAAAATTAAAACGAAGGCACGCTCACAATCTGTTAACTAGAACATTTCAAGTGCTGCTTTTGATAGTTTGCATGTTCAGTACCCAAAGCTCACTGCTGTGCTGTGATTAAAAACGTGCATCTGAGACGAGCGCGGGATGTCCTACAGAGCACGTGTGGTAAACATGATGGTTAAGAACGACGTCCTCGACACGGTAACGTCTAGTCTGCAAGTACACAGGTGTTTCTCAAAGGTAGCCGTTTCTCTGGGTTTTAGCTTTTCGTATTTTAGGTCACTGAAGCTTTTAGAAAACTCCTCGCCTCGCCATAGCAGGATCGGACCTCTAGCTGCAGGTAGCCTAGCGGTAACAGCTTTTTTTCCAGGCTTCTGATTGGCCAGCACAGCTTTAGGATGCGCCGCTGCCTGCTGGTCTGGCATGCTTTACAGCGCTTCGCTTGTGTTTTTTTTGTTTGCATATGAATGAGGTGTGTGAAGCTTGAGCGGATGAGACTTTCTTAGAGCACAAATGAGGAAAAATCCATTTTTAAAACATACCCGTGCACGTGTGGACTAGCTATTAGACAAACAGAGTAAAACGCCTTGGCAGCGACCTTCGCCGTCGTCCAGACCTTTGCTTGATGCCGTGGCTGAATCAGAGTTGAGAGAGGTATTAAAGTCACTGGTCAGTTATGGCTGCATTATGTCAGCTTCATGAGGCTCGACGCGCCTCTGTGTTAGTGCAAAGGAGTCAGCTGCTGCAGCACTGTGGCTCTCCCCTTCCTCTTCAGTATTAAGGTCAGCTCGGGCTGGCAGATCTCACTCATAATTGCACTTGAGGTTACTTCAGGTAAAAGCTACATTTTGTTTTCAGTATGTTTTCTCTTCATCGGCCGTCTTCTGTCTTCCTGAAAAAAGGTTTCGCCGCGCTCAGTCCTGCAGATCCCTCTCCAGGTATTTCCTCATTCGCTGGCAGCGAGGACACGAGTCCCCGGGAGACTTGCAGGTCAGGTGAAACACCGTCTTACAATCTTTACACCTGGATCAGAGACAAGAGACGAGCATTTCAAACTGATGTGACGGCAATTTAGAGAGAAGTTCTATACTACGTTTAGAATAAAGGACGACGTACCTGGTGGTGCTGTCGAACTGGAAGGGGAAGATGATGTCGTCAGCGTGGCAGATCTGACAAATGAATCCACGCTGAGTGCACAGGTCGCAGTGGAACACGTGGTTGGAGGCATACTTCAGCAGCATCGTCAGGTAGGTTGTATATTCGCCCTCTGCTATCTAAAAAAACAAACACACATGTGAACATGTCTGAAGGTGGCGGGTGATTGGTGCAGTGACAAAATCCACTCATGAGGATACCTGTCGGAGGTCCATGACACTGTAGAGATGGCTCGACTCCAGCAGGTACGTCCGCTGCTCCATTCTGACAGAGAAAAAAAAGACACGTAGAGTAAAAAGTTGCAGTAAAATGTGACGAAACGTGAAGCGCTCATGCATACACACACCTGGCTTGGATTTTCTTGCAGGCTCCGCTGCGGCAGGTGAGCAGGTAGTCGCCCAGCAGGCGCAGCCTCTGCCGCAGGCTGTGGGCCTGAGCCATGGCATCGGCGTGCATCACCAAGTCAGGGTTCAGCTGCTCCAGGTTGAGCAGCGGCTCCTGCTCGACCTGAGCCAGCAGCTGCAGGGCCTTCTTAGACACCTGGACAGACACACACAGGTCACACTGAGCGGGTCAGAACGTGTTGAAGCTGTGTGTGAACACTGAGGATCAGCTGTCGCCCCGAGAGGCTAAATCATCGTCTGACGATAGCCAACGAGATCTCCCATAATGCAACTCGATCGCTGATGGCCCGTGTAGCCATGACCTGTTAGCCTCTCCTGCTAACAGCATCTGTGACCTGCGTGTGCTGCACCTACCTCTCGCTGTGTCAGGTCCCAGTTGTGCACCATGCGGGACGGGATGACGGTGGTGTCGCCGTGGTGACAGGAGTCGCAGTAGTACTGGCCCGAGAACTCACACAGCCTGGCTCTGCCCAGGGACGGGCCAATCTGCTGAGGACACCCTGAGGACAAGACGCAGCGAACAAAGCTCAGACACGCACAACACTGAACATCCCTGACACACAACGACCGACTCCAGCAGGACGCGCAGGAGAGGAGCACGAACTGAACCAATAGGTGGACTATTAAAAGAGTCTGCTTTGCTCATTCATGCTGCAAAAAAGGGAAAGTAAAACAGGAGACTGCTAAATTTGAAAGAGACAGATGATGGCAACACAGACTTTAAAGGCTACAATGGAGGGATGATAAAATAATCTGCTCGTGCTGTCTGCTGTACGCTCGCTGTGCTCACTCCTTCATAAATTCCTGATTCCAGTTGTTAATATTAAAAATGTTTGACCACCATATACCACTGAACCAGCCTGGAATGATCAGCTGTCTTATTATTAATCAACAATCATAACATTTCATCATTACGTAAGAACTCAACCTGCACATTTGAAGCTCTGAGCGTCCAGCCCCTTCTCCGAGGGCACGGCGCACAGGTGAACCAGAAGCGTTCCATCTGCTTTTAGCCGGTGCTGCACCAGTCTGTGGAGATTTCCAGCCCCCCCTGGGTGCACCGCAGCGGGCTCCCCAGAGCCCCCGTCCTCCCCGCTCTCCAGGTAGGAGTCCAGAGCTCCACGGATCAAAACCCTCCACGAGCGAGCCTCCTCTGCGTTCTCGGCCCTGAGTCTAAGTGTCTCCCTGACGGTCAGGAGTTTGAAAAAGGCCGGCCCCCCCAGAGAGACATCTGGCACCACGTCCCGGACTTCCTCGATAGGGTGG
This sequence comes from Chaetodon trifasciatus, assembly GCA_037975065.1. Classification (NCBI taxonomy): domain Eukaryota; kingdom Metazoa; phylum Chordata; class Actinopteri; order Chaetodontiformes; family Chaetodontidae; genus Chaetodon; species Chaetodon trifasciatus. The sequence continues at coordinate 1,714,787 of JBBMOE010000047.1, read as the reverse complement.
GTTTGCCGCAGCAACTTCCGCCCCTCTTGTACCCGAAAGCCTTTCAAGTTCTCCAAGGACAGGGAGAAGACCAGAGGCACCCACGTCCGAGCCTCGGGATCTGTGGAGAAGTACAGCACAGCTTCTTTGATGGCGTCTGTTTCCAGATCAGCCGTTCGAGTCCAGTCGAATTCCTGTAGAGGAGGAGGTGCGCTCTGGCCTCCGCATGTCCCCGACTCAGAGGACGACAAACCTCGCTCAGGGCTGGAGGGGGAGGAGGACGGGGACGACACATCCACGCCGTTCTCACTGGTGGGCTGCAGCACCTCCCATTGGTCGTCAAAACGAGACGCCGGCCGGCATTTGTTGACAGCCTCCACGATCCGGTCCACCCAGTCCTCGGCCTCGTCTCGATTGGCCGCCCGGAGGTACAGCCGCTTCCCGGGGAGGGCCAGCTCGAAGCGGCCCTCGGGCGAGGTGATGCGAGCGTCCTCGCATCGCAGCAGGGAGCAGTTGTCGCAACACGTCCGCTCCTCTGCGTTGATGTACAGGCGGAACTCGAAGGGCGACAGCTCGCAGTAATAGTCCCGCCACAAGCCCATCGCACTTCGTCGCTCGAGGTGACCAAGCTTCAGCAAACCCCGAAACGGGTTGGACAGCCCTGACGGACAGACAGACGGACACGGACAGTGAAGGAAATGAGTTAGTAAGTCATTTCACATGACCTGTTTTCACACTCGTATGAACGACATTTAAAGGACACAGCAGTGAAAACACAAGCTCATCAACGTTCTGCCCAACTGAAGCACTAAAATGAAGCCTGGAAACAACTTTTTATCAGTTCTGACAAAATAGCCATAAAAACTTTCTTCTAAATAAGCATTTCTGTGATAAAACCATCCAGTTTTAGTCCTCTCTCTCAATGAAAGGGTGACCTGTTCTTGAAGTGATTAAATCAGGAAATCTGTTGATCTGTTGATGTTGATCTGGTGTAGTGGGACTTCACAGTGCTTGTTCCTGGAATCCTGCCCTTACTGATAACAAGCACGGCCACAAACATCTCTCAGTAAGTCACCGTACACTGAGGTGACGTACTGCAAGTAATGCCACTTTATTACAGTCCAGCGTAATTTGACCACATCCCAATAAATGACATCACAACAGGTGTTTTCCAGTTTGATAGCTCATGGAAAACACCTGCTAATCGTCACACAGGGTGTGTTTGAGCTGTGATATTTCCACTATCTCATTCAGTATCATTTACCTTTCACTTTAATTCTGTGGTGGCTGCTTTTACTGAGCAGGTGTGTTCACACTGACGGTGCAGTTTCTGATCACTGGCCGTGCTATGACCTTATGTTTCACTATTCCACTGACCTACAGGTGGCAGTAATGAGCCATGAAGCCACAAATAAACTCAGATGGAAGGAAATGCATTCAGCTTCGAGGACACACTGAATGTAAACAGAAACTTTGTTTACAAGAAATTCCACGAGACACCTTCAGTGTAAAACAGTTAAAAAATGGCCGTCCAAGAGTCCAAAACAACATCTTCAAATGTTTTGAAAGGCCAAAACTCAAATATTATATTCAATTCACAATGATGTATGACAAGGAACTGCAAGAAATCCTCTAACTTCAGGCACTTTTCACTATTTTTGCATGAAAAGTTACAAAAACTACAAACTATCTTCATAACAGTTGCAGGGGATTCTTCAGTTTTTCTCATGGTGGAGACAGAATACCTATTTGTCTTCGATGGACGACGCTGGGAGGCGACTGAGAGGCCTCGGGCTCAGCAGTGGCAGTGGAGGGAGGCGCCTCGTCTTGGTCCGACACCTCGTCCAGGTGGGGCTTGTAGATGTCGTCCTCAGAGATCCAGGAACGAGAATTCTGCAAAGAAAACGACAGAAGCCCTTAAACTTCTTTTAAACTCCACAACTGAAGTCGCTGTTGAAGCAGAAGTGCCTGCTTCCACTCTCTGGTTCCAGCTTCTCAAATGTGAGGTTTCGCTGCTTTTCCGTCATTTATATCATCCTGAAAAAAACATCTTAAGCAAGGCTTAAGATTTGAGATTTGAGATTTGAAGATGTGAGGTCAGAGTCTAGAGAAATGTGGTGGATGTGTCAGATGAGCTGAAATGTGTTTTAGATCAGAGTTTTTTATCAATGAGCCAAACCACAGAGAGCTGAGCTGAATGCAGTCAGAGAACAGACCACAGTTTGTTCCAGTCATCACGTGTCTTTGGGGTTGCTAGTGTGAAAACCATAAAAAGCCATGAAGTACGTCTCTGTTAAATGTCGTCTAACAAATTTGTCTTGACTGATTAAAATAGCCAAAGTGTGGCAACCACAGAAAGCCCTCGATCTGGAGGAACTATTATGACACATCCTGGAGCGGGGCCTGCTTGGACATCACGTGTACGAGGTTTTAATTTGTACACAGAGTATTTTATGGAACACTCTGCACTTTATTCTATCTACAACATCCCACCACAGGAGCTGTTTCATTGATTAATCTGTTATATCTTCTATTTAATCCAGCAATTGTACTCTGACAGTCACCATTATTGCAGCATTTTCCTAACAAAGCAGGAAAAACACGACTAGTCATAAAAAATAAAAATAACAGCTAGAGCCCACAATTTTTTCCATGAATTATTGGATCGCTTGTATTGATTTTCCACCCTGGTTTCCAGGATCAAGAGTCACACATACTGTTTGTCATTTCCTCAGGAGGGAAAAGCCGAAAGCATTTCAAGAGTGAGGGCGATTCTGAATTTCCCCTTTCTGTAAAATCCTCATTATCTGTTACTGTCTTGGAATTTCTTTCATAAGTTGTACTCAAGAAGCTCAACAAGCAGATGGGAGTGTGTGTGCATGAGACATGGACTTAAGTCACATGATGTGATTCCATGGATAGAAGCCTGGTAATGCCTGCGGCTGTGCTCATCTGTGTGTGTTTCAAATGCAAATGTACTTACTGACAGAGACTCTGAAGACAGCTTCCTGCTCAGGACGCTGGTCGAGCGGCGTGGGCCTTGGTGTACCGAAGGCTCCGAGGCGCTCTTCTCCAAGGCCTCTTTCTCTTCCTGGACAGGCTCAGTACTCTCCTGGACACTATCTGCATGGCCTTCCTCCACGGGCTCCATGGGCTCCACGGGCTCCACAGGCTCCACAGGCTCCACAGGCTCCACAGGCTCGCTGACTGTCGACAGCATCTCTGCGTCCAAGCGTGACCCAGAAGAGTCAGTAATGGACCCCTCAGAGGGACAGCAGATAACATGGTCCTCGTCAGACGACGGCAGCTCGAGGGGTGTTGGTGGCGGCGGCTCTGTGTCGGATAGCACAGAGTCCAGGGGTCGGTCTTGTGACGGTGTAGGAGGACCCTGGGTGTCGTTGTCAGAGCCGCTGTAAATGGCCGTCTCGGAGAACTGATCCGGACCCGTGCTGGACACAAAGGAGTCTTCACGCATGGAGTCCTGACTGCAGTGTCCACTCTCGCGAAACTCAGCCAGAGACCTGCGGAGACAAGTCATGACAATTAACTGCGAGGCTGGGATGCAAGAGAGCACTTTATCATTGCCCCCTTCGATTTCTAAGCTTAAAGCTTAACGCTGATGTTAATATTCTAGTTCAGCTATGTCATTTTCAGCAAATGCTACTTAAACAGGAGGAAACTGTTCATTTGTTGGGAGCTCTGTGGCACAGATAAATAAGACACATCTGTGCTGGACCTGGCCACAGTGACAATACTTGATTTTAGGTTGAATTTATTGTTCGTTTTCATCTTTTTATGTTTGACATTGAGAAAATAAAGACTATGACCAGCCTTACCCTTCAACTCGTATCTGCTTCAACATATCCAAACACACAGCGAGCAGACACACTTACTCTTTCTGTAGCCTCTTGGTGCTGACGCTGACACTAATGGGCGTGTCCAGGTCACATGAAGACCACTGCTCTCCTGTCGGGCTGCGGGGGTCCTGCCCCTGCAGGAGGCTGTCGGAGCTCAAGCTGGAGGAGAGCTGAGAGGATCCTGTGGTGTCCAGGCTTAAATTAGATGAGTTGAGTGCAGTCCTGCCCCCTTGTAGCACATTTGACCCTCTCCCCAGCAGCACCACTGGGCACCCTCTCTGCACATCCAGCGCATCGGATGAGCTTGACGACTGAGACACTGTATCCCATGATTCATTCTGCATGGGCTTGGAGGTGTGAAGGTCGCCACCGTTGAGGGGCAGGTCGAGCGCATCTGCCTGGAAAAAGGGGCAGAGTCCAGCGAGAGCCAGCGGCGTGGTGGTCCATTCGTTGAGGACAGCTGACTTGTAAGAAAGGCTGAACGTAAGCGAGCCCAGACCCTGGAGGTAGCTGAGCAGAACTTCCCGCTCCTCAGTGTCCAGGAGCAAGGCACTGGGCTGATAGTGGGCCCGCAACTTGGAGTCCTCCCGAAACAGCGATGCAAGGTAGCACTCCAGCAGGCCGTGGTTGAGGGCGAGCCGCAGCCACGCTCGGCAGCGACCCACGTCCGTGCCCACGAAGCTGATCTTCTCCAGCTCTGTGATCACATCGCTGCAGATTTAACAGAGAGCGTTATGACACTGTGAACTAAGTTTTCACAGAAAAACTTAATGATATCCCCAGCTTTGACCTACTTTCATCATCCAAAACCCCAAAACATTCAGCTTACTATCACATGAGACAACTAAAGGCAGCAAATCATCAAGAAGGAAGGAATAACCGACGATCAAAGCATTTGCCATGTGACTGTCTGTTTATCGACTTATCTCTTAATTAACTAATCATTTCAGCTTTTATTATCCAGCATAAATGGGGCTTTACCGGTGCGTGACGGTCTTGAGGAGGCTCCAGAAGAAAGGCTGAGGGAGGGGTCCTCGGTCTCCCTTCCTACTCCGGCCCCCAGCTTCAGAGCGTACATACTTGCTCTTGATACCGTGGATGAAAATGGCCTCCAGGGCACAGCAGAGGAGGTTAGCATCACCGTCATCACTGGTGACCACTGCGTCTGACGTTACATATTTCTTCTGCAGGGCTTTCAGCGACTGCGCCAACTTCTCTTTAATCTACAGGACAATGACACAATGCATGGCAGAGGGAAATATCATCAGCTTCCTTTTTGGACACCAGTCAACTGAGGTGTGGTTCTGAAGCAGGTTGGCAGACTGACAACAACTTCTCTGTTCACCAGGAGAGGCACATTTTAACGTGCAGTAAAGAATACAGCCAGCACACTTTCTGCATTCCAGTCAACGCTGTGACGAGGAACAGAGTGGGTTCAGCAGCCATGTTGTTATGAAACATGGTCTGCAGATTACCTTCTGTCACATGACACCAACCGTCGGCTGACACAAAAAGCCATGAACTGGCTGCTCTGGACACTGAGCACTGAAGCGCCCTTCTTTTCCTGTGCTTGACTTGGCAGGACCTTACAGCTTTAAAAAAATTTCCAGGGAACCAAATCGCTGCCTGCTCCTCCAACTTCCTGATTCATGTACACTAATGCAGCAAGTCAACAGCACATTGTCCACAGTCTGCAAAGCCACGGTGTCATATTGAAACAGTCACGCACACAGTACAGTACTCTGCCAACTATGAAACTAAGCAAGGTCTGCACTCATTCTCCAATGCTGTGTCCACCCTTCAAATTCATAAGATGATTTATTATTGATTATGTATCTGATCATGTCTCTGAGAGCATTACATTGTTTGTCAAAGCTATTCTAATGACACTGTAAATAAGACATGCAAGCGAGCGAACGCATCGCCAGCTTCAGTGTTGAAATTGGTGTAAGGTTGAACACCGTTGAGCACAGTTACAACAGGAAAATTACAACATATCCTACCTCCATGACACAACCAGTGTTTAACAAAAAAAAAACATCACAGGAGTGAGTAAAGCCAATCTGACACATCCACCACAGTTAGCACAGTGAGAGTAAGAGAAACCAGGCAGAGGAGAAAACTACAGGGTAACAAGAGCTTTGGACATGGAGGAAAGCTTGTGGTTTTACCTGTTTGACATCTTTAGCCTCGGGTGGTGTATCTGGCATCTGTGTGGCTAGCATGGCACCTCCTGGGAAGGTTCACTCCCTCATGGCACACTGAAACACGAAAACAGAAACAATCCCTTTGACAGATGCAAAATGAAGCTCTTTGGAACACTTGAACGTCTCCGGTAACAACCATACTGACCGCGGCTTCGCTGGAAGACAAGACATGTGATGATGAGGACACAGTTTTTCCTCTTCCTCACTTCATGTTACCAGCGTTTTTGCCACTGAACTATCGTTACATTTTCCATCACAAGGCTGTGTTCTCTGACATATCTGCGATTTCATGGTTTCCCACTGAGTAACCACAGAGTCATGTGAGGCGCTGATTGAAGAGGGTGTCTGCAGGGAAGTGGCTACACAGTGGGTCAGAAGTGACTTCCCCAATCAAAAGCACTGAGAGCAAATCAGGATCGAAACAGGCATCTCCCTGACATTATCAAACCCAGATAACAGTGCTCTAAATACGTCTAGGGCCAGGCTACAAACAGAACTACTACTTAACAGCAATACATTGGGCAGACAAGTGGCGTTAAGTATTAACCCAACAAAGGCTTAACACTCCCTTTGAGTGCACATGGTGACAGTTGACGGTTGAAACAATAAGGCTTGACAACATAGCTTTCTAATCTCCACAATCCTTTTGCATTAAGAGGCAGGAAGTTGCCAATTTTAACGTTAGCCTCTAATTTGGGCGTGTGTGAGCTTTCAAACTCGACAGGGAAGATAGAGACATCGTAATAGTATGCACAGAAAACGAAAACACGCTGCCTAAACCACGAGGTTTATAGCATTTTGTAAGCTGAAGCAGTAAAACATGACCCTGACAGGTAGCATCAACGTTATTAGCATCGAACGTTAAGTAGCTCTATTAGCAACATAGCTAGCTTTCTTACCGAAACAGGTTGGCTAACTTGCCATTAAGATCCAAAGACACCGGCGTTTCCTCTGTAATTTATTATAAACTCAGTAAATGTTCGTTAGAGCCTTGTTAATCCGTACAGTCGCTCTCCATCGTGTCTGCTCCAACAACCAAACACGTACAAAAAAAATGCGTTAACTACGGGCTGAGACGCTCTTGTCACTGTCCAGCCGACGAGTGATGCATCATGGGAACTCGACTAGACCGATGATGCCTTCGTGCTGTACCCGAAATACTGTAGAAATGTCGTGGCACGTTCGGGACGCATATAAACGAGATTTTACGGACATTAAACATTTGTAACTTGAACGCTGCTTGTTTTCCATTTAAACACCTGCTCACATACTGCCGTTTTAAGTATTTTTACAGCAGAAATAAGCATTTATCTCTACATTTGTAACAACACATATGCGAAAATACTGCTGTGGCTGCCTGTTTCTTCCTTTATCTGACTAAAAATCACTCGAGTAAGCGACAAAACATGGACCTAATCTATTACGTATTCTTTATCCTAAAATTAATGTATAAGCTGCATCGATATTGCTTGAACAGTAACCGTTGTACTAGAGTGGTGCTGTAGTTTACGAGTAGTACTTAAAGTAATCACGGCTTTTGAGGCGTGCTGGTGTTGTTGCTCTTTGCTGACGTGAGGACTTTATGTTCCCTGTCCCGAGAGTTCATGTCAACAGAGCTCAAAAAAGTGTCCACCACACACTCCACAACTTGTGTCTTAACTTCATCCCTTTATCAACACACTTTGATTAAAAAAAAAAAAATAGTAACAATAATTTGTTTGCTTGTTGTGCTTCTTTGTAAACTATTAACTGCATTAAGTTGAAAGTAAATCCATCTTAAACAATAGGCGACTTAAACACTCACAGAAGTCTTTAATTATATAATGTTAATTGGCTGTACCTAGTGGAGAACAATCCGTTTCCAGTAAGACTTTAGTCTGGAAATGAGTGATTTAATTACAGCTGACATTCACGACTCAGATACTGTCTTTGTTCAACAGGCGGCGCCATAGTTCAATTATGCATTGCATCTCTGAGTTTGATTTTCAATGAACATGACCCTCTTAATTCTATCCTATAGTATTCTCACCTATTACGACGAAACTTCACAGGAGAGTTCTCAAGTGACAGGTTTCTCAAGTGACAGGAGATTTCTCAGGTGAAACATGGGCAGTGACAGGCGTAAACATGATAAAACATCCAGTCCAGTGTGTTAGATGCTCTTGTAATTTTTATTTTTATTTTCTATACTTCTAATTGTTGATTATTTATTTTTTCTCTATTCATCTGTGCGTATTTACGTCCTGGTGTTGATGCAACACCTAAAATTTCTCTCTGCGTGTCTAATTAATGGCTTACATCGTTTTTAATTGTTGTTCCAAATTAAGGAAATAAAAGGGAGAATGATAAAATAATGGTCAAAAATCATTTGTATTGTTTGGGGAAAGAAGGTTTTTGTTTTGTAAAGGGAAAAAACAGAAAACAGAAAACATCCTACAGAGTGTGAGCGGTGTGATTTTCATATTGCAACCCGTTGACGTCACTGTGACGTACCACAGGTAGCAGCCACTTCCGCTTTCTCTTCTTATCGCATGTTTTAATTGGCTATGAGGACACACTGCAGTCACGTATTCAGTTTCATAGTTTTAATCACGAATGTTATGATATCGAACCTCATAATATCGATGGAAGTAAATAAAAGGCCTAAAAAGAAATCCCATTCCTCAAATTTTAGAAATACAAAACAATAAATTACTATTAGATTTAAATAAATAAACGGCAAAATAATCCGAATGAGACAGTGAAGTACGGATTTCATTCAAGAAAAACGAATTTTGCGTCTTCCTTTAAAAGTCACAGAAATATGATATTTTAATGATACTTTCCAGATGTATATATCAGGCTATACGTGCTTTTCTGTATTCATAGAATGCATAATTATACCAAAATATACAAAACCATAATTAATATAGTCTAGAATGTAATAAGTATACATAATACACATTGTAATATAATCATATAATATATATTAATATAAGAACATATAATATAATATAATATAATATTATATAATATAATACAAGAGTATGAATATGGTATATAAGATGTATAGTGAAATAATGTGTGAGTACAGTATTATTTGATGGTATGTGTTGTATCTATATTGCTGTTTTTTTTTTTTAATGACATAATGTCTAAAATCTTTTCTCACATTTTATGACTTTAAAATTAACATGGGGACTTTTTCCTTCTCTGGTTGTTTCATTTGGAGGTTTTTTTTTGAGCCATGTGAGGTACAAGGATCATATATTTCACAAAAATAGTGAACAATCATAAAAATAAATTTACATTTTCATAACAGAAAGCATTTGTTTTTCTTTCTTCTCTTAATCACCTTGAAACCCTTCAGATTTAGATTCATCCTTTTTGTTAATGTAGCAGGAAAAAAAACTGTCAATACATTTCTATTTGCTGGAAGAATTTTTATTGTCAGTAACATAAGAAAATGTCAAAAATGTCAAATTTTGCTAAAAGCAAATGAAAGAAAATAAGATTTTTCAACACCAACAGATGAGATAGATACATAAATGAGTCAATAAATAAATAAATATGTAGCAATCATTGAATAAATATGCTACTAAATAATTAGATAAATACATTAATAAATAAATAAATAGGCTGCATGTAAGTAAATAAGTGATCACATTCAGAATGTGACAGATGACAGATGTTAGTTGGTTCTGCGCAGAGGTAAAATCAGC